>OY735202.1:54499865-54502365 GCA_963457665.1 Thysanoteuthis rhombus
CAAATTGGAGATATTTGATACACATGTGAGAGAAAATATTCCACGTGTCAATATATGTGTGAGAACAGCTATACAATAGTAAAGATATTTCACTATACATTTTAAAAAGCCTACTTTAATCTTATTTTATGATAAAATAATATTTATACATAGAGAAACTATAAATCTGATAAATAGTCAGCTGGAAAAACAATGAAAACACCAAACTAAACTTCAGGACCATTGTCTATTTGGAGTAAATTACCAATGTTTTATATTTTTGATTTAGAAAACGCTTAGAAGAGTTATAAGGTAAAGGTCAAGCAAAATGTAATTTCCAAGAGAATGGTGTCTCATGGGACACTTGACCATCACTCCAAGTGAAAATTATGCTGTTGATAGAAATTTCCAACATTTTTAGTAATTAAAAATATTTCAAGGATTTTTTTGACCCTTCACTTGATATAAAGTATTACATGGAATAAAACTAGTGATAGTATGAAAGATAACAGATTTGGATCTGGGCTAGAGAAAGAGTTAAGAAAAAGAATATCTTCAGGGTAAGTGCACGTTTTTCTTTTAAAAATAAGTAAATTTATATAAAAGAGAGGGAAACAGAGTGGAGAGAGAGAGAGATAGAGAGGGAGGGAAGCAGAGTGGAGAGAAAGAGAGAGAGATAGAGAGGGAGGGAAGCAGAGTGGAGAGAGAGAGAGAGAGATAGAGAGGGAGGTAGGCAGAGTGGAGAGAGAGAGAGATAGAAGCAGAGTGGAGAGAAAGATAGAGTGGGAGGGAAGCAGAGTGGAAAGAGGGGGAAAGAGGAGAGAGAGAGAGAGACGGAGTGGAGAGAGAGAGAGAGAGACGGAGTGGAGAGAGAGAGAGAGAGACGGAGGTGGAGAGAGAGAGAGAGAGAGACGGAGTGGAGAGAGAGAGAGAGAGACGGAGTGGAGAGAGAGAGAGAGAGAGACGGAGTGGAGAGAGAGAGAGAGAGAGACGGAGTGGAGAGAGAGAGAGAGACGGAGTGGAGAGAGAGAGAGAGACGGAGTGGAGAGAGAGAGAGAGACGGAGTGGAGAGAGAGAGAGAGAGAGAGAGACGGAGTGGAGAGAGAGAGACGGAGTGGAGAGAGAGAGAGAGAGAGAGAGACGGAGTGGAGAGAAAGAGAGAGAGAGAGACGGAGTGGAGAGAAAGAGAGAGAGAGAGACGGAGTGGAGAGAAAGAGAGAGAGAGAGTGGAGAGAGAGAGAGAGACGGAGTGGAGAGAGAGAGAGAGACGGAGTGGAGAGAGAGAGAGAGACGGAGTGGAGAGAGAGAGAGAGACGGAGTGGAGAGAAAGAAAGAGAGACGGAGTGGAGAGAAAGAGAGAGAGAGAGACGGAGTGGAGAGAAAGAGAGAGAGAGAGACGGAGTGGAGAGAAAGAGAGAGAGAGAGTGGAGAGAGAGAGAGAGACGGAGTGGAGAGAGAGAGAGAGACGGAGTGGAGAGAGAGAGAGAGAGACGGAGTGGAGAGAAAGAAAGAGAGACGGAGTGGAGAGAAAGAGAGAGAGAGAGACGGAGTGGAGAGAAAGAGAAAGAGACGGAGTGGAGAGAGAGAGAGAGACGGAGTGGAGAGAGAGAGAGAGACGGAGTGGAGAGAGAGAGAGAGACGGAGTGGAGAGAGAGAGAGAGACGGAGTGGAGAGAGAGAGAGAGACGGAGTGGAGAGAGAGAGAGAGACGGAGTGGAGAGAGAGAGAGAGACGGAGTGGAGAGAGAGAGAGAGACGGAGTGGAGAGAGAGAGAGAGACGGAGTGGAGAGAGAGAGAGAGACGGAGTGGAGAGAGAGAGAGAGACGGAGTGGAGAGAGAGAGAGAGACGGAGTGGAGAGAGAGAGAGAGACGGAGTGGAGAGAGAGAGAGAGACGGAGTGGAGAGAGAGAGAGAGACGGAGTGGAGAGAGAGAGAGAGACGGAGTGGAGAGAGAGAGAGAGACGGAGTGGAGAGAGAGAGAGAGACGGAGTGGAGAGAGAGAGAGAGACGGAGTGGAGAGAAAGAAAGAGAGACGGAGTGGAGAGAAAGAAAGAGAGACGGAGTGGAGAGAAAGAAAGAGAGACGGAGTGGAGAGAAAGAAAGAGAGACGGAGTGGAGAGAAAGAAAGAGAGACGAAGTGGAGAGAGAGAGAGACGAAGTGGAGAGAGAGAGAGACGAAGTGGAGAGAGAGAGAGAGACGAAGTGGAGAGAGAGAGAGACGAAGTGGAGAGAGAGAGACGAAGTGGAGAGAGAGAGAGACGAAGTGGAGAGAAAGAGAGACGAAGTGGAGAGAGAGAGAGAAAGAGAGACGAAGTGGAGAGAGAGAGAGAAAGAGAGACGAAGTGGAGAGAGAGAGAGAAAGAGAGACGAAGTGGAGAGAGAGAGAGAAAGAGAGACGAAGTGGAGAGAGAGAGAGAAAGAGAGACGAAGTGGAGAGAGAGAGAGAAAGAGAGACGAAGTGGAGAGAGAGAGAGAAAGAGAGACGAAGTGGAGAGAGAGAGAGAAAGAGAGACGAAGTGGAG
>OY735202.1:54509865-54552365 GCA_963457665.1 Thysanoteuthis rhombus
AGTTCGAATGTCGAGACAGGAAATACTCATAGAAAGATGCTAACCTGAGTTGACCTATGTGATTAGAAGAGTCAATTAAGTGACTTGCTACAGAATACCTGTGCCTTTCAGCACAAATGAATGGCTCCATAACAACTACGACTACTGACACACCTGTAGCAGATGTAGTACAACACATGTGACCAGTAGATGACAGCATTCTTATTAACACTTGGACTAGTGAAACAGCAACCGTATAAACAGGTCTGTAGGAGTCCCATTTTTTTCATAGAACTTTGGATGGAATATATCTAGTAAACATGCATAATTATAGAGTAACCAATACTCGGTGTTACTATGAACAGGTGCGGTTTTTCATATAGCCTTTGAAAAATGACTGATGTAATAATTTTCAAGACGAAAAATTAATTTTTTTCAAAATATAACTATTTGTGACAATGATTGAATTTAGTTGAATTATAGCATTTCATTCGACACTACTTAAAAAGCATTTGTGACATTATCGCCTGTCTTTATTTCTAAAATATATCGTTTTCTGTTTTTGCTTTGTGGTCTATTGCTTAGCCAAAAGATTTGGATGCAGCCGAGTCACAGCGTCAAGAGAGACTACAAGCAGCACGACGGATTCGTCGGAGCAAGTCTTACCAGAGTCAAAAGTCTTACTCTTCTGACTCTAAAGGAGAATCATCAGTCAGCACATCATGTCTTCCGAGCTGTTTCAGTATGCCGAAATCAGATAAAGATTCCAGACACGACGATCAGTTCGTATCCAGCTATTCTTTCCCCGACTCAAACCTGAGCGCCGAACTATCACCCAAGGACAGCGATAAACACAAAGAATGGGAAGAGACGTTGAAGGGATATGCAGACGATTGTCCTACTGATAATAAGGACGATGCCACGGCCCCATTGCTCAAACCCAAATATTATAAAGAAAGGTAAGTTAAGTCGTCTCAAGCAGAAAAATACTATGATGTTCCTAGGTTGAATACACCAAGTTATCTTTTATTTACAATAGTTTAAGATATCTAAGTCTCAATCATTACATTTAATACCCATTTTGTATCTGATTCTTTATCAGGCTTGTTTTCCATATGCCGCTGCTAGTTAGCCCTACCGTTCATAGTTATTACTTTCTTTACCTCCAATCTGTCTCTCAAAACACGTGTACACGCGTTTGTTCCACTTCCAAATGGGCACCACGTGTTAAGCCAAGAGAACATCTATTGTATTTCTGAACAATTATCGGGTCGACATCGATAATCAACGACGATCATAATGTAGTATCATTAATGAAAATTTTAAGCGAAACCGTTTGTGTAGGAATATTTTTCCTCATCAGTTAAAAACATTTTAAATGATACACCGATGTGCTGCACTACAGTATTTAAAAAAAAAGTATAAAACCTACAAAAAGGACTAAAGGAAAATCATGTACAGCCAATTCAGACCACCAAGATGTCCAGATCCTGCGATTTCAAAGTTAGAAAAAATGAATCGAAATAGCTTGGGATTTATTTGTTGGATAGAATTACAGGGAGCTCCACACTCAAATTATGCTTACACGGGACATATCCATCACAATATGGATTGGTTCACAGAAATTGATCACTAGCCTTTGCAACGTTTACAATATAAAACTAATAGTACTAGCGACTCAATAGGGTTATCGCATTCAGAAATGATGGAAATAAATAGCTCTCATTCCAATCGTAGAATAGAACTGCTACTAACACGATATTTCAAAATTTATGCATAGATTTGAAGCATTTTGTGGGTTATTTTCTCAGAGGAAAAATCAAAATAGACAGGTGCGGTAGAAGTTAATTACAAGGACGAGATTTTGCAAGTCTTTATAGTGTCATCGATAAGGCTAACAGTGGGGGTGATGATAGTGATCCAGAGCAAAACCAAAAGCTAGTTAAGTTAGCTTGAAGACTATGGCCATCACTACCAACAAATGTATTGACTAGGAGGGAGCAGAGGACACTACTACCGCAACCACAATATTACCTCAACATCTATTACCACCACCACTACTACTATCGTACTGGATTGTAGTAGTTGTTGTGGACGTGCATCATAGTGACGATTGACACACGCCAAGGAGAAAGGACAGACGTTACAAGGGCGGGGTTGGAGATCGAACGAACACCGACACCAGGAAGTAATCCAATTTATATATATATATATATATATATATATACACACACACACACACAAAAAGAACTGAATAGCCTTCACTGACCAGAGGAATAAATCCATCCACTGCTACTAATGTGGTGTGGGTCAGGGAGCCCGTATACCACACAACAATAGTAGTAGTGGATGTTGGGGAAAAAAAGCAACTGATCACGAATTCTTTAAAATGCCAATAGATAACAATGATTATACATAAATATAGTCGTTACTCGAAGACGACCACACACATACTCGTTGTCATTTCGTAAACACTGCCAGCGGCATTTTTTTGGCCCGGAGATGCTTGGACAACATACAAATCGACTGGTAGATTTATTGTAAATATAGCCCTTACCATAATATCTACATGCAGCCTGGATTAATTTACCAATCCATCCATGGACTATCATTCTAGAACCAGATACCGAACAAAATCTAAAAATGCCGTACTACAGACGATGGTAGTAGCACTACTTGTTACTTTAGCGACTAGCATAACTCGACTAAGTACAATAACAACTTCTATTATTTCCAATATAAATACAGCTGTTGTTGCCGTCGCAGATACGGTAACAATGGCGATCAAAGCAACAATAACGAACAACAAATCCCTGTTGGTGATGTGAATTTCGTCACAGCAGCCAAAAACAAAACAAGAATCCAGATACTCGGCAGCGACACATTTCAAAGTCTACGAAAGCATGGCCACTCTGGTATCTGCCATATTGGAAACACTGTAAGTTTCACGAATACTTTGATATTTAAAATACGTGTGTAGATTGTGCATGTTCTCTTTAGAGAATCAATAGCGAATTCCTAGTCACTACAATTTGTATCTAAACTGGGAAATGATTAACAAATATAAATGGACTAGTGCCAATCTACGAAAGCATGGAGAGATTCATATTGTCCGCCATTTTGATTGTCTCTTACAACTTGATAAAGGGTTATAAATATTCACTAAATTTTACAAATATTTACACCCCCATATCGAAATTGTCGTGGAAACAATAAAAGTGGACTGATATAAAATTGAATAATATATATAATGAAAAATAAGACGAGAACAGATATGTTTAAGAGAAAAATAAGGAGGGCAAAGAAAGAATCATGCCGGGCAGGCAGTGGAAAATAAGAAAAGTTATAGAGAAAAGTTGATAACGTTTACAGGATTTTAAATAGATTTGTGATTCGTTTTACCTCAAATTCCTTGAAGAACTGCGCAACTCCAGTGTAGGGCACTCTCTTCTTTTCATGACTGAGTTTGTCGACAGGAGGATAATAAGGAATAGGATCTCGGGCGGCGAACAAAGCCAACAGATTCGGTGGCAAAAACTGTGTCATTTTTTAAAACACGATGACCGTAATATTTAGGTCGGGCTTTTTTTCTTTCAAGCTTTCCCTATTTAGACTTTTATCTATATTCATACATTCGGATTAATGTACTATCGCATACGTCTTTTTTTTTGGTCTGGATAAAAAGGTACGAAGTGACGGACACGCGCGATCGTCTCTCACTTTTTCCCCCCTTTGTATGTTCCTCTTTCGCTTCGGAAAGCTGTCAAAAGTAACACATACAACACTGAACCAACTCCAAATGCAGTGTAACACTAAATATGATTAATTTACTGTAATGTTAGCAAGATTGAGACGATTGTGCGGGTATTTCTCTGTCGGGCAGCAAGCGTGAGTCTACTTAGGTACCTACCACCGACGTAGTAGTAGTAATAAATATGGCGTGTGGCACATGCTCACTAAGTACATCCTTTCTGGCTGCTGCTGCTACTTCCTCTTTACTTCCCCCTGTGTCTATTATCACTGCCTATCGTTTACCACTCTCTCTCTCTCTCTCTTTCTCTGTGTCTCTTGAGTGTTTCTCTATTCACCACTCTCTATGCAAGTGAATAGTATGCAAGAGCGAGGGTAAAAGAGCCCAATAACCTCTTCTAAAATCACTACCATCAGCTTTCATTCTGATTCCGCTGATCTTCCGTATCGGACACACGGACACAGTTGAATCTGCAGACAAGAAGCCCTTATCTGCTTTTTACTATTTTTATATCTATACTAGTCTATCTGAATTAGTGTTAACTGATCATTTCCTCATACTAACTTTACAAATACAATTATAGTTGGTCCTTCTCTCTCTCTCTCTGCCCCCTCCGTCTCCACTTTCTCTCTCCCTCTCCCTCTCTCCGTCTCTCCTTTCGTTCGTTCTTGTGTGCTTCATAAATAAATGTGATCTTGTACCGGACTAAACCAAATATCATAATCACTAAGGTATTTTAACCAAGTGATTATTGCTTGTCTATCAGCGTATCAATCTGGTCTTTCTCTCTTATCCTTTAAAACTGATTGCCCCTAAGTTTTTAATTAATGGTTTAAGCCATCGAACAAGCATTCTCTTTTAGTTTTATTCCACATCCTTTTCCTCATTATCTCAGGAACTAATTTTGGGGCTATTTGACTTTTTAGTGGTCAGTATTTCAAGTCAAATGTCAGCCATGTAATTCTATCGTTCTACGCTTGTAGTAGTTCAAGAAAAGATGAATACATTGCTGTTGCCCAAGCATTATTTTAGCGAACCATACATCTTTGACTTGATTTGCTGATACATTACAAAGAGTTTTTTTTTTTTTTGAATGTGACGAGTTTCGTAATCGAAGCCGTGATATGCACTCAAGCAGGAAGTGCCGATTGACCACCGAGGCAGTCACTGGTGATGAAAGTAAAAAGCGATGATCAACTTGGTTTTTGTCCGATACAAGGCCACATCTACGGAGCGCCTATAGAGAACCACTTGTGAGGGAATTTGGTAGAGAAATGAACGGTAGAGACTGACCGAATTTAATTATGAATAAAAGTAATTACAAGTTTTAGTTTATAGGAATAATACTGATTTTTTAAAATTATTATAGTTCTAATATTTCATGTTATTCCATGTCGTTCGTTTGATATTTCCACTACCGATATCCATATCTTCTTTGAATCCTTTGCAATTTTTGTTGGACGAAGCAAAAATCGTGGATACTCCTTTGTCATTACTGCTGCTGACGTTCTTGAAGAGGAAGTAAAGTTTCGTGTTTCGAATAATCATCGTCAGTTGCACCGGCTTTCATTATTGCATTTTCATAGAATGCATTTGTCGCCTTTTTTACCCTTTCTGCTTTTCAACATTGCACAGAAAAGAGTCAACCAAAGAGAGAACTTCAGCAGTAACACTGCTTCTTACTTAGTTGTTCATTATACCATTCCGTCTTTTATTTTGTGAGCGTGTGTAATAATGTATGTAAGGATTCGATTTAATAAATATTTTTACTTTTCTTTCCTTTAATGATTGTATTTGGTGATAGGAGACCTAATTAGAACTATAGTGATGATGACCCTTGCAATGTTGCAAAATTAGAAACAAGGTGGTAATCATAGTGATTGAAATGGACGATAGTAAAAGTAAAGCAATAGTAAGAGCAGCAGCAGCCGTTGTAGCTATAGTAGTTGTCATAAGGCGGGTGCGCGAAGGTATATACATACACACTAACATACGCATACATACATACATACATACATACATACATACATACATACTGATAAACAATTTCTGCTACTGCATACTTGTTGGTTTCTTAGCGCGACTTTCACTCTGCTTGGCACGCATTTCTCTCATGTTTGTTAATTATCTTACTCTCCCTTTTTATTATCTTTTTTTTAATTTAAAGAATTCCCAGACACATCCAAAAAGAAAAATCCAAGACAATGACCCTCTCTGATTTTCTTCCTTAAAAAAATAATGTTAAAGTGTTTTCTACTATTTTCTTGGGTGGATGATATTTGCATTTTAGCCTCTATGTGATGGGAAATTGACTTCATCTATGCAGCAACAGCAGCAACATTAGCCCTACTTGACGGGGATGAGGTAAGGAAGAACACCCACAGTAACTGAAGAAGAACCTCTCCACAATAGCACATACATATTATGTCTTGGGTTTTGGGTAGGAGTGTGTGCCCTCATTCACGCACTTGTTATCACAAGTACACTTAACTATCTTTCATAATTAGTTTCTTATTGGAATATTTGAATAATTAGTTAAAATAATACCTAGATTGATATATTTTTTTAATAGTTCGAACATATAAAACAAAATAACCATTTCTAAAAATTTGAATGGAATTTTGAAACATAACATATATATCATTGTAAAAATTTAGATTTTAAATCTCTATTTTACAAGGTAAGGAGTAATACATTGTTATTTTGTTTTCTGTACTCTAATTAATATAATGCACTGTTTAAAATCATTTTAATTTTAGTATTTTGTGCTTTCCCACTGAAAATATGATTTTGCTCTTCCTTGTTTCAAATAAATTGACATAATTTTCTCTACTATCTGCATAAAAAAGAAAGAGGGGTTTAAAATTCAGTCAGTGTTGAAGGTTCCCTGTTAAAAATGTCTTCTTGTGTAAATTTAGATCTGCTTCAGCATTGAAGAAAAATTAACGGAAAAAACCCATAGAGCAGTCAGAGTTGCGATGTTTTTTTTGTTTTTTTTTTTTGTTGCTTCAAAAAAACTTTCTTATAACTTGGAATTTAGGCAGACCTAAACAGAGTAAGGCTGGTAGGTAGTAGATATGAAAGGAAAGGACTGAGAGGAGATTGATTATGAAAAACAAAGATACATCAATCATCATCATCCATTCTATAATTTTGATTGACGTCATGAAAGCAATCTATCAGTGTTTTTTAGTGATTATTGTTAAAAGTTCAATAATCACAAATGAATAAATTACTTTTGAGCAAGGAAACAGAAATATGTCTCCCTTACCCTTGGCATTTGTCAAAATTTCATCTTATTCTTCAGGGTTTGTTTTGTTCCATTATTTTTTGGTTGACAGCACTGCTCTAATGGTATGTTTTCTAAACTCGTTGCTTTTGGGGTTTTCTTTTAATTTTCAGTTTGAATATTTGCTCAAAAAATAAAATGACGCATTTTCTACAATAATCTGTCCCCAAAACTATTGTTTGTTTCCTATCCATTGTGGATTGGTCAAGTATAAATTATTAAGTTAAGTAGATGGCCTGAGCAATTGCCACTGTAAGCCTTGATCTTCTTCAAACACAACCACTATTTTTAAATAAACCTTTAATTGTTTTGTGTAATATATATAGTTGTGTGAAAAAAAAAGGATTTCTTTTATCTGAGATAAATTTTAAACGTGACTACGACGAATAATGACAACATTCACATTGTCAAGAACCTGCAACAGAAATGAGTAATGCACTTCATCTTAGTTGTCTATAAAAAAATCTAATAATATTAAAGTCTCAATGAATCAAAATGTTTGGTTAATATCTGATTTGGTTTTGTTGCGATTGTTGGTGTGTATAAAAAGCAGACGACAATCCATTTCTCCCCCTCTGTCCATCATGATTATAATTATCATTCACATCTTTTTGTGCTGCTCATCCAACTGAAATGGCATCGTCATCTACGCCTTTATCTGCATCACGCCCTCTTAACATATTGTTGACCACTTTCTAAGACTGAAAGACTGGCACATCCCTTTTCTTTATTTCTCTTTTATCCACTTTGTTGCCAACAAAAATAGCGAACTGAGGAGTACAACACACACGCGCGCTTTTCTTCTATCTGTGTCTTAACGGGCGCTGCTGCAGTTCTTCTGTAGTTGTGAAAATTGACGCAACAATGCGAAATATTCTCCTCATGTTTTTAACGTACTATTCGCAGACTTGGTTTCTCATACATAACTGGGTTTATTAATCGTGTAAGTAAATAAATATCTGACAATCTAGCTGAGGTATTTTGTATCGTACACCCTGTGTTTGACACATTTTAGTTGTATTTAATATACAATTATTCGTGCATGACGCCACTACAGTGAGAGAAAGCTTCTCAATAATTATCCTACAAAAAATGTTAATTATTTGACAAAGATTTCCTACGCGAACAAATTGTTACAATACGACAGAAAAATATAATATTTTTCTCACTAGTTTTCCGAATTAAATCTCAATTCTTTTTTTCATATTTTTTTTTGAAAACATAATCATCAAGCCATGTAAAAAAATATCATAGAAGCTTTTTTGCAAAACTCAAGTCGAAACAAAAGTAAAAGATAAGAAAAGATTCATAATCCGGAGAAATACATTTCTCAGCAGAATTTACAGAAAAGGTTAATCAGTTGATTTTAGTATGACTATAACTCACTAAAATGGTTGATGATTGTGAGGTGTGCAGTACCATCCATATACTTTGTTACTGGATTGATTAGTGAGGCTTGCGACAACACATTCATCTTTTTCTGTGAAGACCCACTCCCTGTCTCAATCACACACACACTCACTCTCTATCCCTCCCTGTCTCTGTCTCTGTCTCTCTCTCTCTCTTAGGCACTTGCCTAGTCTCGGTATAGTAGAGATCATATTTGCCAGTTCGATTCTCACTTGTTGCCCCACGATTGTGAGCCTGTGCCTGCAGGCCTTATGTCGTGGCTGAGATAGTTTCGCCTATTTACGTCCCACTGACGCCAGTGGTCGGTGTTTACTGTTTTGTTTACTATTTTTGCAGCTCGATAAGAACCAAGATTTCGAATGCTGATTTTCAAGAGGGACAGGCCCTTCTTTTCTAGAACGTTGTAACACTATCTCCCTACGTTGTATTCTGCACCTCATTTGACCTTGTGGCGGACTAAGCTAAGCTTAATATTGATCCTTCTCTCATCACAGAACTAGTAAAATCCCGAAATCAAGGATATATGTATAGCTTCTTCAGAAATTGGTTTGTTTTATTTTTGACACCGAGAAAGAAAGAAAGAAACTAAAATGTAGTTTGATTGATTCTCATCTTATCCACAAAAGGTATTCCTCTGAAATTCAACATATGAAATGTTCTGATTTTTAAAAAAGAAAATATTCCAGTCAGGGTGTTAAAAACATAAGGAGGAGCAGAGAGAGAGAGAGAGAGAGAGAGAGAGAGAGAGAGAGAGAGAGAGAGAGAGAGAGAGAGAAAGAAAGAAAGAAAAGAATCATCGGGGTGGAGGGAAGAGAAAGAAATGTTGCACAACTGACTTTCCATTCGTTCAACAACTTGCTAGAGAGAAGAAAGCTTTCGCTTTTTAGAACTTCACTTGATTCTTGTGTAATGTGTTGTTGGCTTGCTTGTTGGTGATCAACTGGTGCTATTTCCTTCACTCTCACTCACTCTCTGCGTCGACCATGTCTTTCTCTCTTCACTCACTCTTTTCAAAAAGCCAGGAGGGAACACAAGGAGAACTACACACGCCCATCATCGCCGTACAAGACTGACCCTCCGGTAACTTTAACAACACGGACGTACTATTTTACAATGATGACTGGATTTAGACGAAATATCATCAGTGTAGAGTTCATCGCTTATTGTGGTACCATGCTTAACCATTTCTACAGACGGACTTTTTAAAATCACTTCTTTTTTCCTTTCGTTTCTAGCGAAAATCAACCTATCCAAGCTACCTGCCAGCAATTGAAAAATCTAAACCTTCTCAATCTCAGCCCACGTACATTACTTTTTTGTCTTCCTACGTGCTATATACATATACGTACTTACATACATACATACATACATACATACATACATACATACATACATAAATACATACATACATACATATATATATATATATATATATATATATATATATATATATATATATATATATATATATATATATATATATGTATGTGTATATATTATTTTACTTCTGTAAATTATATACCTTAAAATCGTTTTGATTTGTCATTTTTTTTTGTTGTTGTCGTTCTGTTGTTTGTCTTATGTTCTCCACAGGGTCGGTACTTTCATTTTCTACATTACCCATATCGTTCTACACGTACTTGTGACACTCAAATTATGGGTACTTGACCACTTTTTCTGCAACAAAAACACTGTAGGTCTAGATATGTATTTTTTGATTCCGTTTTTTCTACCCTTCTCAAGATTATGATTTTTCTATCGACCACTATGATTAATTATCGTTTCATCTAATGCTTTAAAGAACAACGACACATCAATCCCATTGTGCTATCATTTATTTATTCTTTGATGTTTTGAAAATCTTTTCTTTTTAGCATTATCTTTCTAAAATATTTTCCTTTTTATGTCTCTCTTCTAACGTTCCGCTTACCTAACGTTCTCTCTAGCATTATCTTTAATCCTTACTCTCTTATTCTATCTGTTGATTATTGATGCAATTTTTGCAAGCCAACAATAGCGAAGACAGCCCGGAGATGCTGCAGTCTCGGTTGTGGTCGACATTTCTTGTTGATGGGGATTTGGAGGTAGCCAAGAAGAGCCGACGTCGTCTGCTTCTTGTTGTCCGTCACCGTCGCCCCGGCCACCACCGTCACCGCAATAGCCACATCACTGGCCTGCGGCACGATACAATCTCTCACCTGCTTTAAACAACAATGATTGGCATCAAGCTATATTACTTTTGAGCATTGATCCTTTTAAAAACGAATTATCTCGTTAATGTTGGTTCGTCATATAATCCTGAAACATTTCTGTTTTGCGACACTTTTCAAGGAATGGTGTGGCCAGTTCTCTTAACACTCACTTCGGGTTCAGTCACTCTTGTCTTGATAACTACCCGACTTCCGCATCATCGCAGCAATAATAATAATAGTGACGCTACTGATGTTAATTAAAAATCTGGTCGTTGTTATCGTCAAAAACAAAAAGAAGAATAAAAAGAAAACGATTAAGAAATTGGGTGACGTCAATCTTCGATTTCATCCGGGGATCAGAGCAATATTTCTCCGCCATGTTGTCTGCCTGAAAGAAAATCTCTTTTCTTCCCATCTTTCTTACTACCTCTATTTTTTAAATACTTTATGCAATCTCTAATCGCCTCAAGCCTTCCATTGACTTCTTTAACCAGTGCGGGGGCTTCGCCCCCGTGCTTCGATGAAACCGCGGTTGTTACAGTTTTTAAAGTTTTTCATCAATTTTAATTTCTTATCAAATTATCATGGATGATGTTGGATTTTATGAGTATAGCAATGCACTGACTTGATGAAGCTGAAAGGCTTGTCCAAGTTCTGTGAGGTGGGCATATGTCGAAGTGGATATGTATTATTATTATTATTGATGTAGAGTTCACAATTTGAGCATTTTACACATACCTATTTCAACTAGTTGGATTTTAAAGCATAACAGCTTACTGATTAAGAAAGATTTGTCAGAGGGTTGGCTGGGGCATCGGGATATTGCCATGTATGTGTTGTTATTGTTGTTATTTGTATATTTTTATTATTAGCAACTTTTGCTAAACCAAAACTGTTTTCCCAATGGTGGTGGGTAAAAAATCAAAAAAAGAAAAGCTGATTATGACAAATATAGGAGGAGGTGGTGGAGATGAGAAAGGGGCCCCTGTTGGAGACTGTACAGACCCCAACCAGGCATGCGTTGTTAACAATTCTCACTGTGATTCTAACCTTGCCAATTCCAGGTCATTTCCCAAACACACAGAGGACGACAATGTCCATGTCGAGGATGGAATGGGTCCGGCCAGTGACTATGACCGGTGTGAGCGCGTCGTTATCAACGTGAGCGGCCTCCGATTCGAAACCCAACTCAGGACCCTTGCTCAGTTTCCTGACACGTTACTCGGCAACCCCAAGAAAAGGAATCGCTATTACGACCCGTTGCGGAATGAGTACTTTTTTGACCGCAACCGTCCTAGCTTTGATGCTATTCTTTATTACTACCAGAGTGGTGGCCGGTTGAGAAAACCTGTCAACGTTCCACTGGACGTGTTCTCCGAAGAGATCAAGTTCTATGAACTGGGCCCTGAAGCCATTGAAAAGTATCGCGATGATGAAGGATTTATAAAGGAAGAGGACCGACCTCTTCCAGAAAATGAGTTCCAACGACGAGTCTGGTTACTCTTTGAATATCCGGAGAGTTCAACAGCCGCTCGCCTAATAGCTATCTTTTCCGTAGTGATAATTTTACTTTCCATTGTGATATTCTGCCTTGAGACCCTGCCTGAGTTCAAGCACTACCGGTTGGTGAATGAGACAATTGAGGAAGACGACATACCAAAATTTGGAGAGCCCTTCTTCATTATAGAAACCTGCTGCATAATATGGTTCACGTCCGAACTGATGGTGAGATTTGCATCTTGCCCTGAAAAAATAGGTTTCTTCAAGAACATCATGAATCTTATTGACATTGTTGCTATTATTCCATATTTCATTACCTTGGGCACAGTGATCGCCGACGAAAACAAAAGCAACAATCAAGCTATGTCGCTTGCGATTCTTAGGGTCATTCGACTAGTTAGAGTTTTCCGTATTTTCAAGCTTTCTAGACATTCTAAAGGATTACAAATCCTCGGCCAGACCCTCAAAGCCAGCATGAGGGAACTTGGCCTCTTAATATTCTTTTTATTCATTGGAGTGATCTTATTCTCTAGCGCTGTATATTTCGCGGAAGCTGATGCTGAACAGACTCATTTTAAAAGCATACCTGACGCTTTTTGGTGGGCCGTGGTCACTATGACTACGGTCGGCTACGGGGATATGAGGCCCATCGGGGTCTGGGGCAAGTTGGTCGGGTCGCTATGTGCTATTGCTGGTGTGTTGACTATCGCACTGCCCGTACCAGTCATCGTCTCCAACTTCAACTATTTTTATCACAGAGAGACAGAAAGTGACGATAAGGATAAGTACCATCACGTCACGTCGGCCATAAACTATCCGGAAAAACGCAGTTCGTACGTCTCGGAGAATGGCTCCGACATCATGGAGATGGAGGAGGGCAGTGTGATTAACGAACGAATCAAAGAGAATCACGCCGTTAAAGTGAACAACCCGACCAACCTTAATATGAATAACTTAAGTATAGAGACCGACGTTTGAAAATGTCTGCCTCTTTCCAAAGAAAGCTTCCATGATTAAGAATGGTTATTTATGATGAGTAAAATTTTAAAAAAGTAACTAGAATTTGAAAAAAATGATAATTACATTAAAATTATGATAACATTACACGATAACAACCTTCAATTAAAAATTATATTGGTAACAATTAAACATAATTGCTTTATTGTTGATATTTACCAGTGAACTGGTTACTTTTTGGAAAAAAAAAGCATTTTCTTGCCATAAAAAAAACTTATGAGGAAAGGATCTTTAAAATTGCTAAGCATTATAAGTTTACAGCTGACCTCATTGCTAATTGAAACAAATGACAGCAAAATTGTATAAGCAAGTATTTGAATATGATTTTTATTATTTGTTTTGATAATCTTTCCTTATACTTAAACTAGAAATTAAAATACCCCCCATAGTGTAACAGCAATTACATTTTTGAAATATTTTTATTCCTTTCAAAAATATTTTTCTTTGGTAATATCAAATATTCTCGATTTTCTTGTGACTTACTCAAAACATTTAAGAAAACGCTTAAACTAAAAGTTGTTTTTTTTTGTAGAAGTTGAGTAGGTAAAAAAAAATAGAATTTTTACTATACTTTAACAAAATGAAACCTGAAAAATACACATAAAGATAACACTGTACAGCTAGGTCATCATAGCAGAATTAAAAAAACGCAAAATATTGTGGCCCCTCCCCTCAAATGACAGCAACTATGAAGATAGAAATTTGCTTAGAGAGAGAGAGAGAGAGAGAGTGAGAGAGTGAGAGAACGAGAGAGAGAAAGAAAGAGAAAGAGAGAAGGCAGTTTTATTATTCTACTTTATATGCAATTGCAAAGGTAACATGAAATTATGGTATATCCACTGCCAAAGCCAATATATTGAGTGAAACTGCTCACTGGAGCTGCTGAGCCAGTTTCCTAATTTCTTGGACCCAACTGAGGAAAACCTTGTAGCTATGCATTTCAAGAGATGAGATTCACTGGAAGGTTTTACCATACCATCTAGTGCTTCCTGTTCATAAAACAGGATATTGGTCATTTTTGTTGTACCAGTTTTACACATTTTGGAGTTCTGTGAGAGATTTTCCCAAAAAGTTGACTACCAGCTGAAGCAGTTTCAATACTGGTAAGTACTTATTTCTTTTTCTATTTAAGAAAAATATTTTCCGTATTCTTTTCAAGGTTATTTTTTATGTTTTAATGTAACAAACCATTACATCCTCCTGCATTCTTACACAATTTTGATATAAATTGGTTTTTATTTCAACTTTTACGTTTACAATATGATTCAATAACCATTTGATTATCAAGAAAGGCTCAGTGGTTAAAGGAACTTTCATTCATGAATAAATGTTATCGATAAAAATCTGTAAAATCGTGACCATCATTTATTTCACAGACCCTGTTTTTCTTTCCTAACTACTTAGCCTTGGAAATTATTGCACTCTCGTAGAAATTGTACATTCACTGAAAACTCATAAATCTTGAGAACAGTTTTAGTTTTGTATTCAAGTACATGTACTTAATATTTACACATTTCTGAGCAGATTTCTTCTGGGGATGTATACAATTGATTAGCCTTACAGATTTTGAAATAATAGCCTCTGAGGTCACATTACAAAAATAAAAATTAAGGTTTATTAAACTAATGAAATACTTTGAGAAAGTAAGATTATTTTTAATGTAATTGTAAAATTCACCTCTGTCAGTAAACAGACACAACATCAATTCTGTCAAAAATTCTATAATGCCTTTCAATGTTTTCTGCACATACATATCTAGTTTGATTTTGTTAAAGAGGAGGGTTCACAAATATTTTTTTTCATTTGAACTTTTTAAATTTCATTCATAATTGCTGTTATTTAGATATTAAATATTAGATCCATTTGGTTAACTTGTTGTAATTAGATACACGAAGAGTTCAAACCTCTACATGAGCAAATAGTGCAAAAAGATGTTAATACATGGAAATACTCATGTTAATGTATATAATCAATGGTATATCAGAAGGTAATGTATGATCCTCCAAAAAGTTATTATTTATGAGTGTATATTCATATGTATTGCCGGGATTTCCCTGTTAATCTTATTTCATGAGAAACTCTTATCCCAAATGTTACATAATTTCACATGCATATGTTATTCTGGTTAATACATGATTTATTTGATTTTAAGCCTGTCAGTCAGTGTATATCTAGAAATTGTAGATCAGTTGTGCTGATAATGATTTTTATTCAAATAATCACTGCTCTTAATAAGACCTTCATTGAGAATTTACAACAGCTTCTATTTACTGCCTAATGACTTTTTTAATTGAACCCCTAATGAGAAACAGAACATCGCTAACAAAGGTTCTTATGACAAGAGTATCATTATTTACAACACAAAACCAACAAAAAACAATACAGTCTGTTTGTCCTGTGTATTTTAAACACACACACATACTTCACATGCATATTAATGCATAAATTATGAATTTAATATTTAATGCGTATATTTATGCATTTGCATTTATAGTTATATGTTGTTTTCAGTATTTCGCTTTTACTCTATTTTTCAATGCAATAAAGAAAACCAGAACTTCTCACTTGACTGCAAAAATATACAATTCTATTCAATACTTTCTCATCTTAATTTTGCATAAAAATAGCAAAATTAAGTATCTTGAACATTCTTAATAACAACTATATACAGCTTCTTTTATCTTATTTCATAATGCTTCGAACTTGTAATCATTAAATCTTCATTGGATGTATTTCTTTGTATTGAAAATAATGAAGGGAATTAAAGCTTAGAGTTAAGACGTCAAAATTTGTAGTTGATGGTGCAATATGAAGTTTGACCAATGGTAATATCTTATAAAACTGTTTCATTTTCATCAGAATTGTCTAACTTCATTTGATTAACATTATTATTTCAAGTATTATCTTTTGTAACGAAACTATGCTTTATTATTACAACTCACTTGAAGGCCACCTTTGCCAGCCATTAAACTTGATGTCAGGTTACTCACTTTTTATGGAATTGATGATATAATAATTTGCTAATATATGAATAAGAAAAAATTCTTGGTAATCAGTATTTTTCCCCTAAAGGTAAAAAAGTTACTTTTGATTATCAAGATACGAAAAAATGTTTCCCCACAATTTTGACCATCAAAAGAGGAAAAAGTGTTTTCAGATTATGAGCTCAGATGAAAAACAACATAAAAATGTTATTAGAATATGAGGTCAGATACCTCCCTCCCCCAAAATACAGTAAACTCCCACTATAACAAACCTTGATATAATGAATTTTGGTTTTAATGAATTTGTGGATCCATCTGAACTGACTTCAGATCTACTGAACAAAGTTTGATTACTGCGATGAACACATGGACCATAAGAAACTTTCCTCTCTACTGAACAAAATTTGATGAAAGCAGTCAAAACTCAGATTGTAACAAACTTTCTTTTCATTTACCAAACAAAGTTTCATAAATATGAGAACCAATCATACACTTGGTAAGATTAATGGGCTATGTTTGGGAAGGAATTCTGACATGTGTGTGTATGCTTATGGTGTATTCTCCTAGTATAATTGTTCCTGAGAATTTTTTGTTCTCTGCTTACAAATGATGTAAGCTAAAGTCAGAGACAAAACGAGGATCAACCACACTGCCTTTGGATTTACAGTATGATGTTTATTAAGTGCTGCTAACTACTGAACTTGCTTCTTATTTACCGAATGAGAGGGAACCATTGTGTATAACAAACTTTCAGCTTTAACAACAACCTTCTCTCCTCAATTAGTTGAGTATAGCAAGGGTTTACTGTATTATGAAGATGAGGTTAGCTAAAATGACCTTCAATAAGAAGTGCCATCAGAACATGAGCTTTGGTTAAAAAACAACTTCAAAAAAGTGTTTTCAGAATTTAAAAAAAGGTGGAAAAACCAACATCCAAAAGTGTCATTAGAATATAAGCTCAGGTAAAAAACTTTCCTATGAAAATGTCTCCAGAATATGAGTTCAGGTAAAGAAAAAAGCTTCATCAGAATTGGGTTAGGTAGAAAAACGACATGAAAAATGTTATCAGAAAACGAGGTTAGCGCTTTCCATGGAAGGTTGTTTTTTAACTTTCAGAATATAGGTAAAATGAGGTAAAAAAAATTAATTTCTGAAAAAGTGCTTTCAGAATATATGGTCTGGTTAAAAAAGAATTTACCCAAAAATGAAATCAAATGGTTCTTAATTTGCAAATTAAGAACCATTCAACGCACACATGAAAGAATTATGCTCAACCTCACATGGAGAGATCACAAGACCTGGGAGAAGACAGGAGATAGAGACATAATAGAATCTATTAAAAATCTCAAATGGCAATGGGCTGGCCATGTCGCAAGAATGGCAGACAACTGATGGACATCATGACTCAAAACATGAATCCCCAGAGATCACATGCGCAATTGAGGCTGGTAGAGTACTAGATGGAGAGATGAACTAGACAAATCCAGAAAGTACTGGCTCTTTGACGCGCATGATAGAGAAGTGTGATGAATCATAGGGAAGGGTCTGTGTCCCATGACGGATGTTAAGAGACTACTGATGATGATGATGATGATGATGATGATGATGATGATGATGATGATGATGATGATGAAATAAACAAATTTTCAAAATAAATGTTATCACTCAATGATACTAACTTCCAAAACATGTTATCACAATATGAATACAGATTAAAAACCAACTTCCAAAAAAAGTTATAACAATATGAGGTTAGTTGAAAAGCAAACTTCCAAAATAAGTATCAGAATCTGATCTCAGGATAAAAAAAAAAAAACAACTTCTGGAGCAGATGGTATTACAATACATGCTCAGGTGAGAAAAAAAACCTTGCCCCCCCCCAATTGTTATGATAAACAATATGAGGAAAAAAGCAATTTTAAAAGATATGTCATTCAATTATTCTGATTATATTATCACCTCATGATGTGCTTTCTGTTGAGGTAATGATATTCTATTTTGAGAGCATAACCCTGACCATAAATGAGGGCCCAGTTATGCAATGTAACTGTCTAGGAAATAGAACCCTCCTACTAAAACATAATATAACAGGTGAATATTAGCCTGATTTGTTTTATTCTCTATGTTAGAGCATCCTGAAGATGTGGTGCTAAAAAAGTTCTGCTTACCAATTACTGTTTTTGCTGGGCTACAGTAACATACATGTATACATACAGGTGTTGGACAAAACAATTGAAACACCTGCTGATTTCACTTGTATTTCTGGACTACATTGATACTATATAAAATTTTGATTGACTGAAAAACCTTTTTGAATGAGTTGCAAATTATTATATATTATGTTATTCCACAACTGTCATGTTGGTTAATGGAGCTTCACAGAGTTGAATATTATGGAAGGGCTGCAATTGTCAAAACTTTGCTCTCACAAATAAACATGGAACATCCTAAAAATTGATGTTATGACAATAAAAACTGACTTCAAATGCTTCAAAGTGAATTTCAACACTTGGATTGGTCTCCATAATCACCAGAATATAATGAAACAATTATGGTGTCAATTAGAGCAGCAACTAAGAAACCAATTCTCTCCACCAGAGTCCCTGAAGGAACTGGGGCAGGTTTTTCCACTAGATACAGTCCAAAAGCTGTATGAATCAATTACTCAATGTCTTAAAGTTGTTATCAATGTTAAATGAGGGCCAACTCCATATAAAAATTTTTAGATAAAAATTGGCAATTGAAATGGTGTTTCCATTGTTTTGTCTACCCCCCCCCTCCGCTATATGTATACATACATACATACATACAGAAAAACTATAATTATTATAAAGATTAATATTACTATTTTGCTATCGTATTACATATCTATATTATCTTTTTGTCTTCAATTTATGGAAAGTTTCTGATTTTGTTACTTTATTTTTGGAATTAATAGTTTCTCCTTCATGTATATAGTACACTTTGGATTGATTTGTTTCTAAATGAGACATTTGACATAAATTATGAACATTTGTAATGTTATCTTTAAATCTGTTAGATAATGCATTCTATCAAAGATAAGTTGTTTCAAGATTTAAGTTTCAACATGTGTTTTTATGCTGAAGATTTTTAGCTTTTATATTCATCATTTTGGTATGCCAGTGAAGAGTTTGACCATACCAATGACTGAAATGTTATGTAGTAGTGACCTTGAGCTTTTGTATAAAAAGAATTGTTTCAAGCTACATTGGTTAGTTTTCTAGTTACATATCTGAGAGTGAACATGTGTGTAGAGCACTTGGTGTTTGTTTCCCCAAGATGAACAATGTAGAACAATATGTTCGTCCCACATCTGCAAAATAAGAAAAGAAGGTCAACAAGGACTGAATCCGGAGGGAAGGGCAGCTAGAGGACCAAAATTGTCTTGTGCTTTGCCAAAAATTTTGTTTATATGTCAAAAGACACAGGACAAACAAGTTGCTCTTCATTGTTCATTAGGAAAAAATACCAAAAGCTCTACACACTCAGTCACTCTAGGATATGTAGCACAAAAAATAACCAACGATACTTGATGCAGTTTTTTTTTTATACAAAAGGTCAAGGTCACTGCTACAGAACATTACATTCAGCTACATGTTTCATTAATGCGCGGTTGTAAAAGTTTGGTTTATTCATGATCATTATTGTAACATATAATTATCATTGTAACATATAAATCTGATGAATAAAAAGCTGTGGAATGTAGTGGAAGAAGGTGTTGGCTGAGATGCAGAGTCAGGTTTTGGGTAGTTGCTTCATACTGCTAGGGATGATGCTTGAGTAGGGACAATGACAACAATGATTGTGCTGATCATAATGACAACCAACTACTTAAAATTTAGAATTTTGATACAGATACTCTTTTAAGGACTTTCTTTCTTAGATTCATAGCGTAAAAAGAGATAAATGAGGTATGTGGTAAGAGTTAGAAAATAAAAAAGAGTAATAGAGGCTTGTGATGATTGCAACAAAATGGTCTAAAATATGTTGGAACTTGGGTTTTATAACATCAATTATTTTTTTCCATGTTAACACATTCATATTATTCTAGTGCATGTATTTGTATCCTTCTGAAAGAATATATCTTCTATTATGTTCACCTTCAAAGATCCTGGAATTGGCAAGTATTAGAATTAGGCAGCAGCAGCAACAACCGCTATTGTACAGAGGTGGAGATAAATTGTTGCCCTCCCTCCCATTAATGATAGCATAATCAATTTTTGCAAAAGAAGTTTATGTATCTGTTGGATTCTCTGCAGCTGTTCTCTTATCACTCTCTGATTTAATTTTTTCTTTTCTTTTTATCTTTCCTCAGACCCAATATTAACCCCACCTACTGTCACTAGTACATTTTCTTCTCACTCTCATCTTCCACTTGTGGCTTCATTATGCTGAAAAAATAAATTCCATTCCACCTGAACATTTTGTCAAATGTAATTTGTACTTTGTTTTATTTCCATAATTTTTTTCTTCCCTTTCTGATGAAATCTCATTAATTTTGATACAAAAAATTAACATATCAAGTAAAATGTTTTGATTGAGTTTTTTTTTAATTTGATCTTTTAAAAATCTTTTTGCTTATGTCTGATTTTCAATTATCTAAGAAAATTTTTTTGAAATTCTAATTATTCAATCATTTTCATATAAGTAACAAGATTAATTGTGCTTGGTTGTGATCTTTATTTTCCTCATTTTAAAGCTTGATTATTCGATTTGACACAGATGGATCTTATTGTAAGCAAAGTATATTCTTGTTTATGCACTGTTCCGAACACATATGTTGAGTTGTCAAAGCCTATTATGATTATTTCATTAATTACATTGTTTGGAGAAAAACAAATAACACTATTGAACTACAGGTCGATTCCATATCTTTTTGGATTCGTTACTGATGAGATTTAGTGTTCAGTGATTATCATATGAAACCTTTGCATAACCTGTGAGCATAATGTGTATGTATATGACTCTTCATACAATGTATATGTGCATGCTATTAACATATGCTGTATGTGAGTTAATCATATAAGTAGCATAATAATGGTAAAAAAAAAAATGATGGGATTATTTTTGTATGGAACAACACTTCTGCCTAGGATCAGAGTATCTATGTGTTCTGCCTAGAATCAAAGTATCATTCCCTGGTCCTCAGACTAGACTCTGATTTTAGGCAATCTGCGCTATTGATGAGGGTGGGACCAAGTTGAACCCCGTCAAAAAAATGAAGTTGTTGGGTTTTTTTTATATTTTTAGCATCCTCTGGATCTATAGTCTACATTTCTGGATGATAGCGTCAAAAATAGGCAGTGATAATTTTTTTTATTTGCATTGCGAGATGGCTGCCAATCGCATTCACCAGAATATTAATCTCTGAATATCCCCTAACCAATATTTTCATTTGATAGAATGTTGAAAACTGATTAGAAAACATGTAAGAACCATCTGTCTATTTTCATCCATTCGAGAGATATGGTACTTGGAAGTTTCAGAAAACCAGGGAGTAACGTTGGAGCCAGCTCCTTATACTTTTGGACCCCTCTTGGTACAAAATTTAATCTTAAGTGGTTTTGAAAGGTTTTTTTTTTCAATTCAAAATAATTCCACAGTAAGTAACAACTTCAGTACTGATCTTAAAAAGTATTTAGACACAAATATTTGGATGTTTGGTGACTTTTTACCCTAGAAGGACATTTTCATGACTTCCTTTCATCTCAAATGAAAATGTTGATACATCGTTGTTGTGAATTTAGGTAGCTTTAGCTGGGTTCTTGTCATTCATTTATTTGTTAATACCCATAAATAATTCATGGATATATTTCAGTAAAACTATTTTTTCAAATGATCTTCTCGTTGAACCTAGATGGAAAAAATCACGGATATAATTTGAATTGAAAGATTTTTTTGTTTTTTGAAAAAAATATACTGATTTCATTTACCCCGAACAGAGCATAGTTTAAAACAGTGGACAGGGAATATTTTTCCTTTGAAATTGTACTCCTCTTCCCTAGTGGAACAGTTCAGTATTACAAACAGCGACCAAGAAAATTGCACTGTTCCTTATCAGAGTCGATAATTCAAAAACAAAAAAATACTGAATTTGTTCTCTAGGAATAGTGCATAGATTGAAATAGGAGGAAGAAGTATCCCAAGAATTTCAGTGCTCTATGAATGAACACAGAAGAGATGCTCCATAACCTTCTGCAGCAGAATCCCAAAATAAAAGACATGGATGACTTACAAAACTGCTTTTAAAGAATAACACAGCAAAATCAGAAAACTGGAGAGTGAAATTCTGATATCGTGTATTCATCATAACTGCCTTTGTTTGAGCAGCATACAAGCAAGACTTTGCTCTGCAGCTGGCAGCAGTAAAAGTAATGCTGCCCTCTTTTGCAGCAGCTGGCTGTCACAATGACCTAAGATATGGCTCATTCTTTATTCACTGCATGGAGTCAGTACCTGCAAAATGCCCTCAAGACCTCAAGTATGACTGGTCTTTGCCTTGTCCACGGATCAATAACTCCATTTTTATAGACCAGTTCATCAAGTCTGTGCCAGTCTTGATAGAACGACAGATAACAAGTCTCGAACAAGGAGGAGGCCACAAAGAGAATTGATGCTGACAAGAAAGATTCAGAAAGCATACTGGGATCTCTTTGTCATTAGGTATTGATCCTCTGGATCCTGAACAACATCCATATGATGAACTATTGTCACAGGTTAAGTTCAAAATTATCTAACACACCATCTAAATTTCGATTAGCCAATCATTCATCATCATTTACAAATGAAAATGCAAAAATAACGCATCCCTATCAGCTCATTACTGGAAATTACACCGAATTACAGTTAAATGGAAAATTCTTAGACAAACTAATGCGTGCCAAAATTTAGAAAATTTGTGCAATCTCTGCCCAAATTAGAAATTCAAGATTTTAAACTTTACTCAAATTACAAAAAAGCCCAAGGAACATTTATCAAATAGAAAAAATGGAATAATACTAAAATGCAGACATTGTTCTGAATTCCTATTAATGAATGTAAAATAACAGCAACACAGATACTATAAATCACTAGCAACGTAGAAAATCAACCCCATGTCCATCATCCCTAAAACATCCTGTCACCATTTTCTACCTCCAAACATGCCCAAATAAATTAAAAATTAAGAATAATAGTATCCACTAGAGCCACAGCCGATATCAACTGGGGCTATAAAAATCCAATGCAAAAATACCAAGGTCAACATGAAAACATCCCTCAGAAAATTACTAAACATCCTTTCAGAGATGAACCCCAGATATTGTTCACATCCTGTGACAAAATGAATAACCCCTAAAACCCGATACCACACTCACAAGATTCTCACCAAATTCCCCCCACCCCAAATACGAAAACACAAATAATAATTTGCCTGATGATGCCGAGAGAGGGCAAAAAAGAATGAGCAAGTTTGTGTAGCGAATCCACATTCTACTATTTATTTCAAGCACAACTCTAGAACAACTTAACTTTCAGAATATAAAATTGAATGTATAGAGCACACAATGACATAAATCCAACACGCATCATAAATGTATATATATATATATATAAGTAAATATTTATGTATATATGTATGAATGGATATATATGTATGTATAGATATGTGCATGTACATATATATGTGTGTATATAGATATGTATATATATATATATATGTATGTATATATATATGTATAAGTATCAGCAGGAGGCCTCCAGCAGCCCTGACAACACAATTTACCCACAATGCATAGCACCTGAGAGTGGGTTCTGGTTCCACATGGGAAATTTAAATACACACTCTCAAAGCACACACCACTTATGATGGGAAAAATCCCGAAATATGTACAGACAATTTACTTATAAGGATTAATAAATCTTACCTCTAAAGAGCTCATTCCCGAGTCTGTCTCACTCTCTACAGTACACATTATATATTTATACATATATATATAGATATATATATGTGTATATATATATGTATGAAAAAATATATATATATGTATATGTATGTATATATATATGTATATATATGTGTATATATGTATATATATGTGTATATATATATATATGTATGTATATATATGTATACATATATATATATATATATGTATATATGTGTATATATGTATAGATAGATATATACGAACATATATATATATATATGTGTATGTGTATGTATATATAAATAGAAATATAGGGTATGTATATGTATATATATGTATATAAATAAATATGTATATATATATATATGTGTGTATATATGTATGTATACATATATGTGTGTGTATATATATGTATATACATATGTATACATATACATGTATATATATATGTCTATATATGTGTTTATATGTCTAAGTGGATATGTATGTATATACATATACATATACATGAGTATATATGTATATGTATATATATGTGTATATATATATATATATATGGATATGTATACATGCATATGTATAAATAAATATATATGCAAGCATATAGATGTATATATATATGTATATATATATGTTTGTATATGTATATATATGTGTATATATATATGTATGTATATGTGTGTACACACATATATAATGTATAATTATAGAGAAAATATATATGAATAAAAATATTAATATATATATATGTATATAGGGATAATATTATAGATATATATGTATGTAAATATATATATATATATATATATATATATATATATATGAATATAAATATGTGTATATATATGTATTTATATTCATATATATGAATATCAATATGTATGTAATATCTATATGTATATGTATATCTAAAGTATATATATATGTATACATATATATATGAATATATATATATGTATACATATATATGTATATATATGTATATGTAAATATGTATTTATATACACATGTATATGTATATAAGTATTTATATACATGTGTATATATATGCATTTATATACATATGTATATATATATATATATATGTATACATATACATATGTATATATGTATATGTATGTATATATATGTATATATGTATATGTATATATATCTATGTATATGTATATATATACATATGTGTATGTATATGTACATATGTATATGTATATATATCTATATATATGTATATATATGTATGTATATATATATATATATGGGTATGTATATGTATATATATACATATATATGTATGTATATATATATGTATATATACATATACGTATATGTATTTATATATGTACATGTATGTATATATATATATATATATATGCATATATATATGTATGTATATATATATATATATATATATGTATATATATATATGTATGTATGTATATGTATATATATGTATGTATATATATACATCTATGTGTATTTGTATATATATTTATATATATGTATATATACGTGCATATATTTGAATATATATATATTTGTGTACATATATATATATATATACATATATATATATTTGTATGTATATTTGTATGTATATATATATATATACATATAAATGTGTTTATATATTAATATGTATATATGAAGATATATATTTATATATATTTGTATATATATATATAATATTATCATATATATATATATAAATATGTATGAATATGTATATATATATATATATGTGTGGATATATATATGCATATACATATGTGTATATATATATACTTGTATATATATGTGTATGTATGTATATACATACCTATATATATATATATGTATATATATATATGTGCATATATATGTACCTATATATGTATATATATATATATTTATATATATGTATATATATATATTTATATATATATATATATATATGTGTATATATAATATATATGTATATGTGAATATGTGTATATATATATGTATATATGTATATATTTATATGTATAAGTATATATGTAGATATACATATCTATATATGTAAATATATATGTGTTTATATGTATATATATATGTATATATGCATATATATATGTATATATATGCATATATATGTATATATATATGTATCTTTTTATATATTTATTTACTTATATATGTACATATGTATATATATATGTGTATATACATATATATATATAATTATATGTATATATATGTGTGTATGCATATGGGAATATGTATATGTATGTATATATGTATATATATATAAAGGTATATGAATTTGTATATATATGTGTATGTATATATATACGCGAATATCTGTCTGTGTATATATATATACACGAACGCATATATATATGTCTATATATATATGTATATATGTATGAATACAATTGTATCTGTGTATATACATATATATGTTTATATATCCATATGTATATATATATGTCTATATATATGTATATATATATGTATGAGCCTATATATATGTGTGTACGTATATGTATAATACATGTATATATACGTGTGTATATATATATGTACGTATATATATATAAATGTATATACATATATGAACATATACATATGAATATATATATATTTATATTTTTGTATATATATATATTTATATGTATATATATACGTATGTGTATATGTGTATATATAGGTATATATCTGTTTACGTATGTCTATATAAACATTTATATGTATATATATATATGCATACATGTATATATATAAAAATATATGTATAAATTTATATATATTTATATATATGTATATATATATGTCTATATATGTGTTTATATGTCTAAGTGGATATGTATGTATATACATATACATATACATGAGTATATATGTATATGTATATATATGTGTATATATATATATATATATGGATATGTATACATGCATATGTATAAATAAATATATATGCAAGCATATAGATGTATATATATATGTATATATATATGTTTGTATATGTATATATATGTGTATATATATATGTATGTATATGTGTGTACACACATATATAATGTATAATTATAGAGAAAATATATATGAATAAAAATATTAATATATATATATGTATATAGGGATAATATTATAGATATATATGTATGTAAATATATATATATATATATATATATATATATATATATGAATATAAATATGTGTATATATATGTATTTATATTCATATATATGAATATCAATATGTATGTAATATCTATATGTATATGTATATCTAAAGTATATATATATGTATACATATATATATGAATATATATATATGTATACATATATATGTATATATATGTATATGTAAATATGTATTTATATACACATGTATATGTATATAAGTATTTATATACATGTGTATATATATGCATTTATATACATATGTATATATATATATATATATGTATACATATACATATGTATATATGTATATGTATGTATATATATGTATATATGTATATGTATATATATCTATGTATATGTATATATATACATATGTGTATGTATATGTACATATGTATATGTATATATATCTATATATATGTATATATATGTATGTATATATATATATATATGGGTATGTATATGTATATATATACATATATATGTATGTATATATATATGTATATATACATATACGTATATGTATTTATATATGTACATGTATGTATATATATATATATATATATGCATATATATATGTATGTATATATATATATATATATATATGTATATATATATATGTATGTATGTATATGTATATATATGTATGTATATATATACATCTATGTGTATTTGTATATATATTTATATATATGTATATATACGTGCATATATTTGAATATATATATATTTGTGTACATATATATATATATATACATATATATATATTTGTATGTATATTTGTATGTATATATATATATATACATATAAATGTGTTTATATATTAATATGTATATATGAAGATATATATTTATATATATTTGTATATATATATATAATATTATCATATATATATATATAAATATGTATGAATATGTATATATATATATATATGTGTGGATATATATATGCATATACATATGTGTATATATATATACTTGTATATATATGTGTATGTATGTATATACATACCTATATATATATATATGTATATATATATATGTGCATATATATGTACCTATATATGTATATATATATATATTTATATATATGTATATATATATATTTATATATATATATATATATATGTGTATATATAATATATATGTATATGTGAATATGTGTATATATATATGTATATATGTATATATTTATATGTATAAGTATATATGTAGATATACATATCTATATATGTAAATATATATGTGTTTATATGTATATATATATGTATATATGCATATATATATGTATATATATGCATATATATGTATATATATATGTATCTTTTTATATATTTATTTACTTATATATGTACATATGTATATATATATGTGTATATACATATATATATATAATTATATGTATATATATGTGTGTATGCATATGGGAATATGTATATGTATGTATATATGTATATATATATAAAGGTATATGAATTTGTATATATATGTGTATGTATATATATACGCGAATATCTGTCTGTGTATATATATATACACGAACGCATATATATATGTCTATATATATATGTATATATGTATGAATACAATTGTATCTGTGTATATACATATATATGTTTATATATCCATATGTATATATATATGTCTATATATATGTATATATATATGTATGAGCCTATATATATGTGTGTACGTATATGTATAATACATGTATATATACGTGTGTATATATATATGTACGTATATATATATAAATGTATATACATATATGAACATATACATATGAATATATATATATTTATATTTTTGTATATATATATATTTATATGTATATATATACGTATGTGTATATGTGTATATATAGGTATATATCTGTTTACGTATGTCTATATAAACATTTATATGTATATATATATATGCATACATGTATATATATAAAAATATATGTATAAATTTATATATATTTAAATGTCTATACATACATAAGTATATATTTTTATATATTTATACGTATATATATATATATATATATGTATACATATATGTATATATATATATATATATATGAATATAGATATGGATGTATATATATATATGTATGTATATGTATATATAGGTGTGTATATGTATATGCATATACATACGTATGCATATATAAATACGTATATATATGTACATATATATATATATTTGTATATATTTGTATGTATATATATATGTATACATATATGTATGTATATATGTATATATATCTATATATAGATATGTATATACATATATATATTTATATATATGTTAACATATATATATGTGTATATATGTATATACATTTATATGTATATTCTTTTGATACATATTCATGTATATATGCATATATATATTTATATATATATGTATATATATATGTATATATATATATATGTACATATATATATATTTGTATATATATAAATGTGTATATATATATATAAGTGTATATATATACGTACATACATGTATGTATACATTTATATATTTATGCGTACATGTTCACGTGTAACTATACAAATATGAATGTATATATGCATATATGTATATTCGTATATATGTACATGTGTAATTGTATGGATATATATGTATATATAGATGTGTAAATATACTTATATTTATACATTTATGTGTGTATATATGTATATATAAACATGTATAGATGTATATATATATGTGAATGTATGTTCATATAAATGTGTAAGTATATATATGTGTGTATGTATATTCATACATATATATCCTTAAATAGGTTTAAAAAAATATTTATATGTGAATGATTGTGTGTATATATATATACGTATGAATGTGTATATACATATGTATATACATATATATATATATATATATATATATATATATATATATATATGTATATATGCGTATATATATATATGCGTATATATATATAAATACATATATATGTATCTATTTGGTTGTATATACTGATACGTATGAAAATATACGTATCGATATAGGTATATGTATGTCTATATATATACGTGTAAGTATATGTATGTGTTCATATATGTGCATGTATGTTTGTGTATATATATATTTATATTTACATTTATCTATACTCACGTATATACATATATACACATATATAGATATACATTTTTATATATATATATATACGTATGCATATATGTATGTTCGTTTATACGTACATTTATATGTACATACGTATATATATATATATATATATATATACATATACATATATATGTACATACGTATATTTATGCATACATGTATGCATATATATATCATATACATACGTATATATATATATATATATATATATATATATATATATATGCGTACGTATATATGTATATATACAACTATATATATGTATGAATATATACATATGTGTATGTATATAAGCATATATGTATATATACAATCATATGCGTATATGTATACGTATATGTGTATATAAACCTGTATATATATATATAAATATGTAAATATGCATATATATGTATGTGTTATATATATGTACATATATTTGTATTTATATCTATGAATATATTTATGTATATATATTGATATTTCATTCAAATATGTGTATGTGTATTTATGTAAAGTTATATGAAAGTATATATATATTCATACATTGATTAATATATGTACAAAAAGATATATATGCTAAATTTTATTTATATATGTACATATATATATTTTTGTAGATATGTAAGTATATACATATATCAACAATATGTATGAATATATGTATGTATACATATTTATATATGTGTATGTTCATATATAAATGTAGATATATATATATTCACACGTGCATTTATATGTGTATATACATATATATGTGCATTCATGGATATATATGTTAATATTTTCATGCATTTGTAAATGTATATACATGAATATGTGTATTTATTTATATGTATATATATATACATTCTGCATGTATCTATATATATATCTATACGTATGTTTTGTATGCATATATATATATATATAGATGTATATATATAGTTATATATATTTGTGTATAAACATATATGTATATATATGTATATATATATATATATATTTATATATATATATATATATATATATATATATATATATGCATATATCCATGTATACATATATCTATATAAACATATGTATATCTATACATATTTATGTATATATATTTCTTACGTATATATATATATATTTATAAATGTTTGAATCAATGAATATGAATGCATGTATATATGTATACATATGTGTAAATATATGTATATATATATCTATCCATAAGAATGTGTATAGGTACATATATATGTATGTATATTTACATACATATTTATATATATACGTATGTATTCGAATGTATATGTTGATATAAATGTATATATATATATGAACATTCATATATATATATATACGAACTTATATACATATTTTTATTTGAATGTATGTATATATGTACGTATGTATATTCATATATACATGTTGGTATATACGTATGTATGTATCTATGTTTGTATATATATTTACGTATATAGATATGTTTATTTATATATAAATTTGTCTATATGTATATATATATGTATATGTCCATGCATATATATGTGTATATGTATGTATACATGTATATATATATGTATGTACGTATATACGTATACCTATTCATTCATGCATGTATATAATAGAAAGAGATGGTAACTATAAGGATAGGGATATACAATTATGCATATAATTATGAATATATGCAAATACATATATATATAAAGATGTATATCCATAAATATATGTGCAGTAGTTGATATATGTACATATATGCATATATATATATATATTTGTATATATATATGTATATATATTTGTGTATATATATATATTCATATATATATATATATTAATATATACATATATATATATATATATATATATATATATATATATATATATAAATACCTATATATATATGCATAAATATATATATATATATATATATTCATATATATATATATATATATATATATGTATATATGTATATATTTATGCATATATATATATATACATTCTAAGAAGTATATACATTTACTCCTGCATGTTTTTTTTTTCTACATACATTTCCATGTATATGTATTTGTATATACATGTTTGTATACTTATGTGGATATATCTATATCTCTTTTTGTATGATACATATATACATATATGTATATATATATATATATATAATGTGTACTTTAGAGAGTGAGACAGACTCGGGAGTGAAGTTTTTGGTGGTAAGGTTCATTAATCCTCATATGTCAATGTATATATATGTATAAATATATATATATATATATATATATATATATATATATATATATATATATATATATATATATATATATATATACATATATATATACATATGTATATATATATACATATATATATATATATATATATGTATATATATATATATATGTATATATATATATAGATAGATAGATAGATAGATAGATATTTATGTATATAGTTATCTTTTTCACCGTTTATACCTTTTTTCCTTTCTTTCTCTCTCTCCATATATGCGTGTATATATATATATATATATATATATATATATATATATATATATATATATATATATATATATATGTATATATATATAACATGAATATATTGAATATATTTGTATATACTTGTAATAGTATATGAATATATCCATGTACAGAAATATATATATATATATATATATATATATATATATATATATATATATATATATATATATGTATGTATTTCATTAGTACATATTTGTATGTATAATTATATATACATATACAATTATGAAAATATATCGTACATTCAGTTCAAATTAGGCTTTACGTAAATCCGCTTTTAATCGTAGGTTGAATGGAGGTGTATATTGAATCTTTAATTTTTTTTTTTTTTGATTGCATTTAACTTTTTAGTTACAATTAAAGCTCATTTTAGTGAAGGCACAATGATATAATGCTTTGATTCTTCATTTCCAACTTTGTAAACAGTTTTTTTCCTATTTTAGCAAAATTGTTACATTTGTTTTCCCTGGATCCAAGTTCATTTTTTTACTATTCCCAAATCTTGCCTGGGATTGGATCGTTGGCTCCCAAGTTTTCATCTCATTTTTCCCTGCCGAGTTGCCTTGTTGTTTTTCCATTTGATAATCAAGAGTATTAATATAAGATTTTATAAATGAGAATGAAAAAATGAACTTTGAATCATGCAAATGCTTTTGCTCACTAAATTTTGCTCCATTTCCAATAATGTTACCCTCATTTTCTCACTTGAATGTTTTCCTCTTTTGCTTTATTTTCTTTTTTTCATCATTTTCTACTTTTCTCTCCATTCTTCCTTTCCTGCCTGTCTTTCTCTCTCTATTTTTTCATTTCCCTTACTTTCTGTATCACTTTGCATTTCCCTCATCATCTATTTCCTCTCTTTTCCCCACCCTCTTGTCTTCATCATTATTTTCCATATCCTCTCTCACTTGATTCCCCTCGCTCATGTTTAGTTACAAATTATAGCATCCATAGTTGCTTTTTACTGCGTCTTTCTTACTTGGCTTGGTGATATCAGGTCTGAAAATATGGATAACGACAGAGAGAAAATAATCTGATTGTTGATAGAATAGCCACTATTTGTTAGGTTCCCAGTCAGCAGACTTGTTTCTCTGGATTACGGCACTAAATGCCACTCTGCTTCTTCTGTGAAGAACACAGCCCCATCACTATCAGACCACAATGGGTTTGCAGATCTACAATTGAATAGTGTTTGAGGAGGAATGTATAAGGTAATGTTAGCATAGAGGGAATAAGACAGTGAACCCAGGCATGGCTTGTTGCTGTTGATTTGTTTTAAAAGATGCCACTGCTGCAGTAGCTTCTCTTTATGTTCAATTAAGCATCCAATTCAGGGAATGGCTCTGTTTCTGCTCATATCGTACAGATGTTGCTTCCATCTCGATTTACTGATTGTTAAGAAGTTGACTTACTTATAGACAGTTGCATGGTTAATGTCACTTCCCTTCCTTCCAAAACTTGCTCTCTTCCAGGATACCTAGAATTTGGGTGATTTTCTCATACTAATACCATTAGTTTTTCATCTTGATTCCCCCATTCTATTGAATGTGATAACATAAACCTATATTTACCAACTATTCTATTCATCTGTAGTTTTCAATTTATAAGTTCTAATTTTTCGGTATGATATGAAGAAAATGAGCATGGATGCCATGAAAATAATTTTAATTAGTAACTTTTAAAAAAAACGTACAATAAAACTAAGAAGCATGCCTCTACCAGCAACATTGTCTGGGGGAGTAATTGTGCATGGATCCACCCTAAAATATAATCACAACTTCTGAAGCTCATTGCCCACCTCTCCAAAAAATTTCATTGAAAATCCTTTAGAACTTTTGGAGATATCCTTCAGACAGGCATGAACTTTTAGCGATATTGTGTGGTGAGAACATATAAGTATGATGTAGAGTAGGAATTGTACATTAATCTTCCCAAATATCTAACTACTTATTCTGAGGCATATTTTCTACCCTTCCATGAAACATTGGAATTCTTGAAAAAAAATCTGAGGTTGTGTGTGGGCAGTCATGAACAAAAAACTTGAACCCTTTAATCAAAAAGAAATTCTGGATCTGCCCCCAAATTCAATGAGCTCTACCTAATCCCATTGTTCACCTCTCTACAAAAGTGAAATTCATTGGGCACTTTCAAAGATATTGCATGGACATGCTGATGTTTCATTAAAAAATAGATAGATGTTCCATCATAGGAAAGAACTACTGAGAAACCACAGTAGCGCTTCCAGATATTCATGGATTTGATTATTTGTGGTTTTATTTTCATCAATAAAGGGTAGCTATTATCACAAACTTTGGAGAAAAAAATGTGTTGAACGTTTCTCTTGTTTTTTCTAGAAAGAAAAAAGTTTAATTAATTGTTTTAAAAAAAGAAAAGAAAAAAAAAAATGTAGAATTGGGTTGTTTTAAAATTTACAAGCATAACATTAGTAATAGGTGTTGACAGATTATTGATAAACTTTGAGAAACTGGTGGTCTGAAGCGTAATTTAACAGTAACTTGAAATCTGATTTAAATTTCCATGAAAAAAAAGCATAACAGGAATAAATATATGAAAAATGAGAGTTGTATATATTTGAGTCGTATCTAGAGCGACTCATTCAATTAGTAAAAAATGAAATGAGAAAACAAAATGCTGGAATCTTTGAGTTGATCACTTATACTTACAAAAAAGTTTCTATTGGAAAAGTAAAATCAGTTGATGTTTGCTGATTCTTGAATATCTAGGTACTTTTGCATGTAACATAAGTAGGAAATTTTTCTGACTGTGGATAACGTTTTGTTCACATATGTTGCGAGCACTATATTTATGCAATTGATATTCAAGAATATCTCCAGTTCTATCAGATGTACACTGGTAGTTTTTATCTCTTATTTTTTGTCAATCTCTCCCCTTGCTAATGATGCAAAGATTACAAAGATTAAGTTATATATGGTTTAACTTTTTATAATGTGTTGATTTTTTTGCCGAGTATGTCATGTCCCAAGTTGTTGTCTCATCTTAATTTACTGTTATTAATTAATTTTGCAAAGGGTCTCGACTGCAAAGTTCACGGGACTACTGTATAAAAAAATATTTCAAGGGGTCATCTTGGTGTCATCACCTCTGATTGTATCACCTGGGGTGGGCCATCATGCCCGCTGCTGCTGTATTTGTGAATGATTCTTCTATTCATCTGGCTCCTTCTGAAGGTAATGGCTTAAAAGTGAATCAGCCACTTTGCAACATGTGATCATCATAATTCATAAGCTGAATCATTTCAGGAATTGATGCTCTTACTGACATCTGAATAGCTCTTCATAGTAATTGTTATCTTTATCATTCAATTCATTTTGAAAAGTAAACAAAAAACTAAACCCTGTGCAATAGATGTTCATGTATACTGCTATTAAAAGAAAAAGTGATGAGAGAAGAAACATTAATATGATTGACATACTTAGGTCATGGTTACAAATGCATCAAGGTGCAGAATTTAAGTACATATGGTTTATGATATCTTGTCCTGGAGTGATCGTTTTGTTGCTTCTGATGAAGCTTTTATTTATATTTTTCAATATATGTCTTTATTTATACATAATATACAAGTTTTCATATGAGTCGAAAACGAAAACCAATGCCAACAGAAAGGTAATATAGAAATAGAAATTAGGTGACCACTATTGTTGTTTTAAAGGAAATACTAACCAAGCAATTTTTATCACGTGCAGTTTTTTTTCTCATTTACCAATGTCACCATTTTTTTAATGTACATTTTGCATTTTGATTTTCTTCCCATTACCTAAAGACAAGACAAGAACTAAAAAAAGGTTGTTATATGTTTACACCTATATGCTTATATTTATGAGGATATTTTCATGCTGATACTACTCAGGGGGTGGAGTTAATTTTTTTTTTTTCTAATTTTTTTTTTATCTATGTCTGATTTTAATTTTCCTCCAGATTTGAAAACGATATGTTCTTGAAAAATCTTTTTTAAAGAGAAATCTTGTAATGATTTAGAATTAAATATAATTAGTTGAGAATACTATTGTGCATTTATTATGAGATTTTATTATTATTACTGTCTGACTATTTATGTATCATTGGTTGTGTGTGTATAAGGTAGACATTCATGTTGTCTTAAACTTGATGTGCTGAAAGATAGCTTTATTTCTTTGTGTATGTTACGTTATGGGAAATGTAGATTTGATGGTGAATGTAGATCTTAGAAGTCATGCAATTGCAGTTTATGATATCCTTGATTATAAGCTTATTTTCCATAAGAATGACCAGTTATTCAGTTCAGCATCTCAAGTCATTTTAGGAATATTATTGCAGACTTGTTTAAACATATATAATAAATTACACTGAATATTATTAATAAACACTGAATATACCATTTAGCCTTTAGAGACTGGTACTATAAAAAGTTTGAAAAAATTATAAAATACTTGTATTACATTCATGAATCAATTCTATATTGATCCTACTTATGATTACACAAATGTCCATTACCCAGGAAACATATCCCCATGGAATTTTCTTTGTGCTTATGTGACCCTTGGAATATTCTTAGCTAGTTAGTTTTTGAATTGGAGAGAGAAAATAGATTTGATGCCATGTGTAATAAAAGAAGAAGCATAGAGTAAAAATCTGGTAAACATGATTAAAGAATTAACTGAGAGGGTAAACAAATGAATACAATAACATAGGAAAATACTCAGCCAACTCTAAAACTAATTAAAAAGAGGAGAAATATGGTGATAAAGATGAAAGATGAAACCAAGAGAGCTGATCTTAAACAAATAAACAAAAAAATTAGACAAGAGAAAAAAAAGAAAAGAATGGAGGAGATTGTAAAAGGCTATTAGAATAGGGAAAAGCTTAAAATGCGTTTGAACCACAGACCATACTGGTAAGCGACATATGCATTAAAAGACTGAAGGCCATAGTAGGTACAACATATTGAGAATAACTGAGGAATACTTCGAGAACCTCTATGTTTCAAAAACAAAAGACTGATGATTCGATCAAGAGCAGCTATGTTCCAGTCATAACTATGGAGGAGGTAGTTTTTTTGCTACAAAACATGAAAAGTGGGGAAGCCCCAGATGAAGATGGCATTATGATAAATCTTTTAGAAGATGTGGGTCAGTCACCATGGTCCAGCGCAACTATTCTCATGATGCTTCTGAGAGAGGGGAGTGCTGTAAAACTTCTGTCCAAGAATGGTGATCCTGCTACATAAAAAGGGAGATGATAAAGACTTTGGCAATTACCGCCCTATTACTTTACTACCAAACATTTACAAACTATTCCCAAAAATACTTCAGATGTAAACCACCTAGTCAAAAAGATATCAGAATGCAACCAATTAGTTTGCTTAGCTTATATAAACTACGAAAAAGCCTTTGATTCAATAGAACACATTGGCACTGCAATATTCTGTCTTCTTGAAGATAGTAACAAGATAAAGATTGGCAAAGGAGTGAGAAAGGGGGATATAATACCACGAAAACACTTTACAGCAAGCTTTGAAAGTACCTTTCAGAAAACAGACAGGGAAAACGTGTACTCATTGACAGAGAATATTTGAACAATATAAGGTACTGTGATGATAACGCAGAAACTGCAAAGGATCTACAAAACATGTCAATCCATCTAAGTACAGAAAGTCAAAAAATAGGGTCAAGATGAATACAACAATGACAAAAGTAATGTTCGATGATTAAGTCACGAAAAGACCATAAGCATGGTGAAGCTTTAGATAAAGTTAACAAATACATTTGACTAGGTCAGGTAATAAAGTTAAAGAAAGACTGCAGAAATGAAGTAAGACAGTGTATAATGATTGGCTGGAAAGCATTTGGTATAAATACAGACATACTGAAGAGTAAACTGCCAATATGCTTTAAACATAAGGTATACAATCTATGAATAATATCATTCAGATATATGGATGGGAAACCAGCAAACTTACAAAACCTCTTGAAAACAAACCCAGAATAACCCAGAAGGTAATGGAAAGAGCAATGTTAGGAATAAATCTTAGTGATAGAAAAAGCTCAACATTGATCTAAGAGGGGAACAGAGGTAATGGTATCATACAAGTAATTAAGCAACAAAAATGGAGATGGGCAGGGTGCATAGCTAGATGAAGGGTCAACTGATGGAGCAAAAGGCTAACTGATACCAATCAGTCCAAGTGACCCTAAATGTTGTAAGAAAAGACCAGACAAGATGGTGAAACGAGATGGAAAAGTTTGCCAGTAAGACACTCGTCTGAAGAAGAAGATGGAAAAGGTCTTCATCCAGCAGATGGAGTTACAATAGCTGCTGCAGATGATAATACTAAATGTTCAATTCTGTTTATTTGTGTGTGACCTCTAAGTAGCTAAAATGGTGCATTATAACTAGAGGTATTGAATAGAAATACCTATAAAATGTGCTAATTAGAAGAGTGAAAAATTAGGGTGGATGATGTGCAACTGAATAATATTGGTGTGGAGTCTGCATTCACACTCACCCTGATAATAATGATTTGATTTCAATCTTTACTAAAAGTCTGATTCTGTCTATTTGTACATTACCTCTAAGCAGCTAAAATGTTGCATTATAACCAGAGATATTGTTTTTATCTTTTATTGGGGCCCAAATCCCCATTAAGTTTGAAAATCCCATCCATATTGGTTATAATTTTACTTTCTTAAGAAATACATATTCTTTTGAATGAACCTAGTCTTTTAATGTGATATTCAGAAGTATATGATAGAAAACTGGGCAGACTGAGTAGTGGGGTAATTGGTAAGAGCCAGAGGGCCAAAACTACCAAGAGGTCCAAGCAGCCAGGATTAAGGAGACAATAACCTTTTTTGTCCAGGGGCCCAGATAACTGTCTGTCCACCTTTGATAGAAAACAAGAATTATGATGGACATGCTAAATACCCATGATAGTTACTCCAAGTCCTATGATAACTATATCACATTGTAATGTACTTAATTATGAAAGTGAAAAATGTTCGGTTTGATTTTGGTACAGTCAATTTTATCCTCTGATATTCTTTAACCTGTAGCAAATATGTTGCTGTTGAAAGGACAGTCAGTTGTGAAGCATGATTAATAGAATTTTGTTAATGATCACCTGGCATCATTTTATGAAAGGAAATCTTCAAGGAAAAATTTGTTAAATGATAGAAATGAGGCCAATAAACAAAAAGCTTATTACTCAGAGCCTTTGAGTGGCATGCTAGAAGCAGTTGATTCTAATCACTTCTATTAGTAGTATTTATTCAATTCGAAGTTGTGATAAAAAGCAACTTAGAGTTTGGATGAAGATGAAAACCAGTCAAAACTAATGATAATGTCATTCCTATAAGTGTATATATTTTGTACAAGATTTCATGTAATAAATTTCTAAAATTGATTGGATATTGAGATCTCTGGCCTTCATTTTTTTTTTTTTTTTTTTTACAAAAAATAGTTTCTATTCATATTCAACTATTCAAACTTGATGATGATAGATGAGTTGGGAAAATAAAATTTGTTCGATATTTTCGGACAACATTTCCTAACTTTCCCTAAAATGATATCCTAAATATTTGGAATGATATTGTTGATTTTTGGATTTGAATATCTATTTTTTAACTTTTGAAATTATTTAACGATTATTTTCTATATTTTTGAATTCAGTTAATGAGAATAGCATTGCAGCACATCATTTGTATGCTTTTCATCTAATTAGAAACTGTCAGTACATGTTTCTTCAGTTTTTAAGTAGGTTTTGTCAGCTGGCAATATATCCATCATATGTACAGGTGCCACCAGAGGAGTTACAGGGCTGAAAATTTAAATATTTTCTCTTTATTATTTATAGAAAAAGTGTTTTTTTTTTGTTTCCAACACCCTCCATAATGGGTATTTTTTGGGTGGGTTTAATTTACAATGTAAGTTTATGCTAAACTGGTCTTTGTTTTGGTCTGGCAGCATTCACACTTGATTTTTTTAAATTCAGATTTTTTTTTTAGCGATCTCTGCTGAACAAGAGGCAAGATATATATCTTATTCATTGAGCACCTATTTTTCAATTTTTTTGATCGATCACCCTTGCACAGCATGCTGCCAAAATACATTGAACACGTAACTCTTTCTATTGAGTGATCAACCATACCTGTTTTTTTTCTTAATGGAGAACTTTTTAAATAGAATTGCAATCATTTCTTAATTTGCCTATTATCCTTCATATATCATTTTACCTGTCTTTCTTGTCTGAGTAATGATTCAGAGTCAAGTGTCTTCAATTATGAAAAGTACTCCTGTTAATACAACAGGAAAGAAAGATATTCAATTATTCAATACATGTATTACAAAGTTTTGACACATCAAGAGCAAAAGTAGAGAAAGTATCAACATTTGTAGAGAAACTAAAAATCCTGCCCATTATCAATACTTAAACAAATTGTATTAAATGGAATAGATTGCACTCTTTCATTCATTAACTACACGTTGAATGCCCTCACAATATTTGATAAATAATATCATTGTCAGAAATACAATCATTTTTTTTTACTGTAAAATCATTCAGGAGAGTGAATATCTTGAAGGTCAGTAGGAGGTGTTCATTTTTTTCAAGGTGAAGTTGGTCTACTATTTGAACAATTCTTGCTCCCAAATTAGCCAACTCTCATAGCTGGAACATTATCTCAATGACACCATTCTCTCATAAAGGTTAACTATACTTCTTTCCCTGCATAAATGTCAGGTGGCATGAATGTCTTCAAATGAAGTTAACTTACCATGAATTACTCTTATTGAAATTATATCACCTGCATTGCTTTTCATATCTTTTATATCATTCCTCTAAATTTTTTCATACCAACATGCACTCAATCCAGAACCTAACTAGATTACTTGTTTTTTGGGGAAAATCTTATTCACAATACTAATATTTCTTATAGAATATTCATCCATATGGATTTTCTAGAATTTATGTTGGATTTTTATCTCAGAAATGAAGAAAATATCCCCTTATTTGTGGCTTGTCCTATCTACATGCATTTTGTTGGTTACTGCAAAAATATACCTTGGACACATCTCAAATATTAATTTTTGATATTTGATTACTAATTTCTGATTCATTATTAAGAAAAGATGTGCAAAGTGCCGTGGAAGTACTTTTTAAGAAGTATTACTATTTTGTGAAATATACTCACATAAATAAAGTTGGGGTACATTCATATGTATGTATGTGTATATATATATATATATATATATATATATATATACATACACACACACACACACACAAATATATATATATATATATTGATGGATATAGATGTATAGATATATATATATAGATAAATAGATATATGTATATATATATACATATGTCTATTTATGTATATATAGTTATATGTATATGTATAAATATATATAGATATATGTATATGTATATATATAGATAATTCTATTAATCATGCTTCACAACTGACTGTCCTTTCAACAGCAACATATTTGCTACAGGTTAAAGAATATCAGAGGATAAAATTGACTGTACCAAAATCAAACCGAACATTTTTCACTTTCATAATATCTATAGATATGCATATATATATGCATATGTATATATATGTATATGTATATATAAGTATATATTTATAGATATAGATATGTATATATATATGTATGTATATATATATATGT
>OY735202.1:54557365-54599865 GCA_963457665.1 Thysanoteuthis rhombus
TGGGCCATACCCTGCCACGCTGGCCCATGATATGTTGGAAGGGGGTCTGGTGGAGTGGTCACTGCTGGTGATTTTTGGAGTGACCCCTGAGCACCACCACTCTTAGCACCCATTCTACCTGCTGTTCGTGAGTAGCGAACAGGCCTGGATGTATGCAACGCTGTAGAGAGTGAAAAATAAATGATTAAGGGTGGGAGCTTGGAGGTTTATTTATTTATTTATTTGTTTTTATTTTATTTTATTCTATTTTTATTTTATTTTATCTTATTTATTTTTTTTTTGTTCCATTTCATCTCAATCTTAGCCTACTTGTGTCTACAACAGGGCCCAGCTTTGTACTGGTGGATTACCAACAAGACTGATAGATTTATACCTTGCTCATTAGCAATACAGGTAGTTTAGACTTGAGCATACCTCTCTCTTATATAAAAAGAAGAGTATACAACCAATGCATCCTCCCGATAGTCACTTATGGAGCTGAAACATGGAACCTAACCAAGAGACAAACCTGCAAACTGAAAAGCATGCAACGAGCACATGAGAGAATCATGCTCAACTTTACATGGAGAGATCACAAGACAGCACAATATATCAGAAAGAAAATGGGGGTCCGAGACATCATAGAATCCATTAGAAAATTTAAATGGCAATGGGCTGGTCATGTTGCAAGAATGAAAGATAACCGATGGACATCACAATTCACAATGTGGATATCCAGAGGCCACATGCGAAACTGAGGCCGACAAAATACAAGATGGAGAGATGAACTAGACAAATTCAGAAAATACTGGCTCTGTGACGCCCATGATGGAGAAATGTGGCGGATCCTGGGGAAGGTATATGTCCAACGATAGACGTTAAAAGAAAGATGATGATGGAATGAACAGTGCTGACTGGAATCTCTCTCATCACTGCTATCCACACTGATAATATCTTGGCCATGCGTGAGTCATAGTGCCTTCAGTCACTTGATAGTTTGCCCTTGATATAGGCTCAGTTGGTGAACAAAGCAACCTTACGGCATAGAAACTGTGGAATAGATGGTTCCACAGTGATTTTTGTTGTTTTTATTTCCAGAAATGAGAGGATTATTGATAATAGTATCAAATATCTTGTTCAAGTATAAATAAACATATATATTATACATATATATCAGGTGAAAATAAATTGGGATGCGGCAGTTCAATAGAGCCTACAGACAAGCCGCCACTGGCAAAATGTGTAAAAAAGGTTTTGTATTGTTCAAATTCCATAAATATCTTTTGCACTTTCACACCAGTTATATGGTAGGCATTGCTGATGACTGAGTGACAGCAAGTATCCTCAAGTCTCTAGCCCCCCTCTCAGTGTCCTCTCAAATCATAACAGAGCTGTAGTTTGTACCATCTCAACCATCTCCAGCTTTACTTATCCATGCCTCTTACATCCCAGCCATTGCTGATGATAGGGGGGGTTTCGTAGGTCTCATTTTTCCAGTACTTTCCTCAGTATCTGTGCAAACACCAGTCGTGCAATGAACACCTCCCAGTTTGAAGCATGAATCGTATTTCATTCTCAAAAAAAGATGGCTGTAGACAGCTGAAAATTTACCCTTGATTAAATTTAGAAAAACATTTTTTTATTGAATTTTTCATTAGAAAAGAAAATTGAATCCTAAAGTTTCTTGACCTACCCCTCCACCTATCACAAGAATTTTACAAATGTGTTTATAAAGTTTATTATATAGAAGAAATAATTCATGTATGAATGTTTACCTATTTTTACTTTTTATCTTATTGACAGCGCAGCTTTGTTGAGAGTTGATAGAACATAATAAAACTACCATTCGAAATTTAACTTATTTGACAGAGATGAAAGCTATTTTCCATCAGAGGCCTCAACTAATTACACATTTATGTACAGTGTGTGTGTGATTGAGAGATATCAATTCCATAATTTTTTTCAATACCATCTGATTTTCTGAGTATCATTCTTTCTTTTGGAGGGTATTTTGAAATAGACATGATACTTTTATTTAATATTGTACAGATCTGTTTCTAGTATTTTTATTTTTGCGCAATAATCATGATATATGAAAAAACTATATTCTTCAACAAAATTTGTAAGATTATTAAGCCCATTTTCTCATTCATAAGTTCCTTGAGCACAGAATGAATACTTGTCATTAGTTTTCAACCTTAACTTGCTGAATCTATTCAATTGGGGAGTCCAAGTTATAAAATTAATGTTTGGTTTCTTAATAGCTGTTGATTTTTCTTCATGTATTGAAATATCTTTCTGAAAATACTAATGTTCCTCCTTACAGTTAGTCTTTCATAAAATAAAAAAGCAAGCATTATTTCTGTCATTGTTGTTTTGATTTTGCCTTGAAAATTTAAAATTATATTACATATTAATTTTCCTTTAATTCTATAGAAGACAACGTGATGGTTAATGTCGTAGCTGTAGGCTCTTGATTTCAATTTTTTAAAAATTTTCCCCCAAAAGAACTGAAATAAAAAGCTATGGATCTGCTAAAAACAAAGCACTAATATCATATGGAAAATTTGTTTAACAAAATAAAGTTTTCAGTAACAAAATATCGCGGAACAAGGAGAGAATCACTCTTCAAATTGATCATTGAGGTATTTTCTTCTTGTACAAATGACGTTTTTACTTTTTTGCTCAGCGCTAACTTTGAAATAATTTTTTCAGCTAATATGTGTATGAAAACATGATGCATTTTCCATGGCATATTCACTGCCTTTTTGGTTTTACATCAACATATAAATTATACTAATTTTTACTATGTATCTGAACAATTTATTGCGTTTTGCTTACCTTTGCTGTACCAAAAAAAAATCAATAATTCAAAAATCAAATTGATATCAAACACAAAACTCTTATATTTATAGCCATTATTGACAATAAGCCATTGGTGTTTCCTTTTCCTCATTCCTAATGAATCAATCTATCCCATACTGTATGAATAACATCAAAAAACTTTTTTCAGCTTATACTTGTATTATCAAATTAGTTTTTTTAATTCTCTCCCATATCAGAATTCAAGTTATTTATTATAATGTTACAGAAAAAACTCAGTTTTCAACATGTATGATGGGGGCCTCAATGCCTGGAGTTGCACAGCTTTGACCACATTTTTTTTCAAATCTGACATTCTTTCCTTTCTTATGTAAGGACTTTATATGTGATACTTTGTCTGTCTCTATAATCCTATTTATAAAGAAGTGAGAGAAACCAAAAAGAATTGTTGTGTTCTAAAAACATATCTATTTTTTTCAAATTGATCAAGAATTTGGCATGATTGGTTAACAGCTGTGCAGATTAATCAGTAATTTTGCACTGTTTGAAAATCAACAATGGATTGGCTTCAGTAAAAACAATGTAACGTCTTCTTTGTGATGCTGATCTCTTCAAATGTCTGAGAATATTTCAGATCTTTCATGATGAAAAGAAATTAATTGCTTCCTTGTAAATGAATAGAAATGTTAGACTATTCCCAGCCTGTTGCATGTTCATTCTTACATTCTGTTTTTGAGAAATTCCTTTTGTGATCAAAAAGCTTTCTTGACAAATTTTTTGTTTCAACTTAAGTATGTTGTGAATTTTTTTTGTGAAAAAAATCTCTTGGTAAATAGCATTTTTTGAAAAATCCATGCTTAAGAGTTCATTGTTACATTACCCTTTGATACTGGAATTATTTTCTCAACTTTCAAAATTGTGAAAGCTATGTATTTGCCTTTTATTCTTTTTTTCCTTTTTTCTCACTTTCTCGATTTTTATTCTCATTTTTTACATTGTATTATAATTCTATGATATAACATGTGCGTGATGTGGTGAGCTGAATCACCTCCAAGAGATCTATTGAAGTGATATTAATATTAATGTCTTGGAAACAGAGTTTGATATCTTGAAAATAAAATTTCAAGGCAGCAAGACGGTTTGATTCAATGACATCTATGAGTGGTTGAAAGCGCTACAAAAAGAAAACAAGTTATTCATTCCAAACATCATTCTACTGTATAAACTACTACATATCTATCCTGCCATGACTGCATCACTGGATTGCATTTTCACTGGCATGTAGAATTAAGATAATGTTGATATAAAAGATTCAGAAATCCACAAGGAAGCTTAGCAACAATTACAAATTTTCGCTGTGTCATATTCAGGTATATAAGAATACACGGTGAAAATATGGTGGTTTGCTGCCCACATGGTCAAATGGAGATATAAAATAGGCAATTCTGAGGACATTCGAAAATTGAGCACATTTCAAATAATCATTTTGACACTCCTATAATCATAATACAGATGGTTACTGCATTCACAATATTTCATAAATGATTGGGAAAAAACTAGCATACCGTTTGATTGAGAAGCTCTGAAAGTCTTTTTATATTTTTGATTTGATTTTCAGTAATTTTCAGAGCCTTGTAGGAAGAACCGTACATAAAATACACCAGATTTGATCACATTTTTGAATTCTACAGGAGAAAATTTAGCTTTAGTTACAAAGATTCTAAGCTGTAGAAGGTTTATCAAAGAGGCTATCATTGTCGGAGATTGAAGGGAAAGGCTTGTTGGGAACAATGCATGAAATTGAGTAAAATTTCCAAGATTTCCAATTTCAAAACTATTAGATACAGACTTAATATTTTGGATTTTTCTTTAATTCTGGTATAGGAGTACCTTTGATTTTTTCAGGGAATTTGAGAGGATGACCTTGAGAATTCTTGGTGATTTGATATGGAAAGACATTTAGTATTCTTTCTTTAATAAAATACATTGTGGAGGTTGCAAGAAAATATTTTTAATGCATTGGAAAACAAACTGCTGCTTTAGAGCCTCAAAATTTTGAATTTATGCTTAGATGATTAAAAAATTGAATCCATGTTAATATGCCTCCTCTACTTACATGATCATAAATGACACAAACACACTTTAAAGAATGAAATGAATGAAAACCTATTATTGTTGATATTGAAAATCTCAGATTTGAACTCTTTTCAGACTGACAAGGAACAATTACCACCTTAGTATCATTAGTGATTAAACAATGTTTCTTTTTAAGAATCTTGAAAACTTCAGAAGCTGATTTTGGGCTTTTGGTATAGTCTTGTACTTCAAGATCAATATGTTATTTATTCCTGTATAATGTTTGATTTAATTTTAGTCTAACCTTTAGCTACAATATTTGATATTTTCATATTTGCTCCCTTTTGTTTCTTCAAGGTAAAACATGATTTCATTTGGCATTCTTCTTGATATGGTTTTCTTAAATTATGTTACATTTATGTATAAATATATTCTTGAACAAATAATTCCTTTCTGGAATGAACTTTCAGTAATCTGCTCTGAATTACTGAAAAATGATGACACTTAGCCTAAGAACTTAAGACAACACACTAATCAGATTTATCCTATAACTAAAATTTCATTCAAACAAAAATGTATCTGCAAATAACTTGTATGCTTTCCAAATTATGGTAAGACCATTAGATGAGATGACCTCTTAATATATAATATATAGTTAGTATTTTCAGAAAAATGAAAATGAATGATTTGAAAATATACTATCATATCATGAATAGCACTGAAAAAAATTTAAAAAATGCATGTTTTTCTTTGCTGTAAAATACTTTATCACTGAATAACTCTAATTACATAATTTCAGAGCTCTTTTTGAAGTAAATATATGGAGATATTTCTCGCTACTCACTCTTGAACATTCCAATTAGAGCTGACTATGAGAAAAACATGATTCAATGAGATTTTGACTAATGACTTTAAGAACCTTATTGAGATGGTAATACTTGACTTAACGATGAACTGGTGGTATTTAAGGTCAAATGGAAGATCAGATGTGGAAAGAAGCATCCTTGAGTTGGAAACTTCCTGAACTTTGAAATTTTCCTATGAGTATACTTGCTTCTATTAGGTTGATGCAAAATTATTTGTAGTTTTTGTTATTTTATGCTTTGATGCTTATTTTTAGAATAAACTATTATTTAACTATGTTTATCTAACATACCATTTTAAAGTGTGAATTTTACTCTATTTGTTTAAGCTGAATGACCTTATTTCTAAATGATTTCAATGCTTGGTTGAGTATATCATTAGAGGAAATCTTAATTTCTGGATGTGGCAATAAAGATTGGATTGAGCCAACTACAAGTTATAATTATGATAAAGATATTCTTAAACTGTACTAGTAAATAGTGGTTCTTAGCCTCAGTGAAAGTATCATCCCAGTCTGATAAAAGAGAATGTAAGTGGTAAGACTACTTAGAAATGTCACACTGTCTACTTGAAGTGCTCTAAATGAAGTAAAAGTCTTAATATTATGTAAACGTAGACAAGTATAATAACATTCCGTATTATTGGGATGGACATTCTACTGAGTCTATTTGAGTTTTAGATACCTAGAACATGTCTTTTTTACTCTTTGTTCTTCTATTTGAAGTATTATACAGTCACATTGTAGAATTGTTGGAGAAAATATGTCTTTTTGGTAAATTTAAAAAAAAAAAAACTAGTTGTTTTTGTTCATCAAAAACTGGTCTACTGACTAGTTTTTCATTATACACTTATAAACATACTTTTTATATATGTACATTTTAACAGCAAAATGTCCCATTGCACTGAATGAAGAAGCTGAGTATTTTTCAATCTGCCTCATATATCTTGCTATCTACTATGCTTTCATTTCATCATTTTTATCTTTTTTGTGAAGACTAAACACTGTCATGTTGAAACTCTCCATGTACTTACATATGAATATGATAGATTTCACTAAATTACAGAAGTCTACATTAATATGGACCTTGTAAACTTCTTGCAACTGTAGACCATATAGAACTATTCATTTGTTGTAGAATAATGTTTGTGGCACATCTTTGTATCATTATCTCAAATCTTCCTGTTTCTTAAGTTTTCTAGAGTGACATTAGGGGTTTCTCTGAGTCTTATATAGAAACTACTTGGGATAGACCTATGTGCATTTGCCATCTATCATGCGTGACAATCTTCTATTAAAATGGCCATGTGTTGAAATGTCCAATTTTTATTCTACTTCCAATTGTTCATAATCTTTACGTGTGTCTAGCAGTTCAGCACTTATTAATATTGATGAATCAATGGAATTGACATCGATCTTCCCTTACAGAAAAAAATGAGCGTGGGACAAATCTTGTATTTGTAATACATATGGTATCTAGAGCTGTATCATCTTGATTAATTTTTGCCTTAAAATGTTGGCCAAGAGATTGTTTATTTGTAGTTTGCTGACTAGAAAATACTTTTTGTTATATTCCCTCCCAAGAATGATAAATAAGTCAGGGTATCTGTAGATCCATCATATATATTATTCCATCATTAGTCCTTTCATGCATATACCATGATCCCCTAAAAAAAGTAGAAGGCAGTATTTCCATTTGCCCAATATCACGGATATATCTGTTATTCTATACTGCATCCTGTAAAAATGTATAACAATTGACTCAAAGCTTTTTGTAATGAATATGTAAATTCATTGTTTCATGTTTTGCAAACTACATCCTTGTGAGATAGCTATCAACTTTTTTTGAAGTGGCCAGATGTAATAGATCTTATTTATTTTGGGAAATGATTAGAAGTCATTTGTTGACACTTTTTTGTTGGAATGTGACTTCAAGTAACAGTATTAATCTGAAGAATGTCTCAATGACTATGCTGATTATGGAGAATAATTAAAGGATCAAATTCATTGGACAATATCATGCTTATCATGTTGCTAGCTTGTCATTAAGATTGTAATTTTGGAAACTAATGGAGCATTAAATTACTTGGCATATTCTCCAAAAAATCTTCCATCAGCTTTTATTATGACCTTGCAATTAAATGAATCTTAGAGCATGGTATCAAAAGCAAATTTGAAAGTCTGCATGAAAGTATTGTAGAAATTAAACTTTTGTTGGAACTCCATAACAGTAGCAATTCCAATTGATGTTACTGCATCATAGATTATCTTCATCTTTATTATCTCCCATCAAATAGATTTAGGGAAAATTTCAAGGTTCATCAGATAAAGGAAGCAAAGAATCTGAAGTTGATAAATCCTTAAATAGTCATTTGTAGAGCAGAATCATAGCAACAAATGTTCTAAAAGAATTGTTTAGAAATTATTTAGTGGTTGAGAAGGAACTTCAATAAAGTGAACCATTATTTTCCCTCTAGATCAACATATACTTAGATTTTCACTCGTCAGCTTTTCAGTATTACAGTATGGACAAACCTATAAGAGTTCATGTGGTATACTTGATTTTCCAATTTTGAGATGTAGTCACAAGTTTACAGTTCTTTGCTTGACAAGAGATTGTTGCCTCATATGTTCCCACTTGTCTTACTGCAGCTTTGCATATATAATCCTTTGCTAAGTGGAAGCCTTTCAATTCAAGTGTCTTAGCCTTCATAACTGTTGCAATTTTCTCTTTCTTCTTTTTAAAAAGATTTATTTGAATTACTGTAATTGGTATTTAAATTATATGTATTTCAATATGCAATCTTCCAATAGAATTAATGAAATTTGTTACATTAGACTACTTTAGAGATTGTTGGTATCAATTACCTTACCGTCATATGGGGCTGCATAGCATAATCTAAGAAAATAAATAGAACCAGTGACTGTTAAGACTTGAGTCAAAAGAGAAGAAATGATCTTATAGTATAGTGTATCTCCACTGCAATTACATTGGTCAGAAAATACAATCCAATATGCAGAAGTGATAAATCAGATTCAGTGTATGTCTTCAATCAAGTAATGTTAGTTTATATGCAAGTAATCAACTATCAAGACAGGCCTCATCTTTTATTTGTTGTTGAATTGTGTTTTTTATATTTCTAATAAAAATAAATTTAAGCCAGAGCATGATTATAGCATTTGAATTTGGATTCTATGCTTATTCTTTTCATCAAAATCATTGTTCACTGTCGATTACATAGTCCCAGTGATTATAAAAAATGAATTATATCTTCACCTACGTTGTTTTCATTGTAAATTTTCACCCCTTTGGGTTTTCTTCAGTCTTCCTTGAATGTTTCTCCTGTCATCTCATTGATTATCATCTCCCCCAGGAAAAGTATTTTCAGTCTTGACAAAAAACAAAATGACCATATATAACAATATGAGAACTTATAGAGTTTTTTTTACACACACACACACACACACACACATATGTGCCACTTCCTTCATTTTCCACTTTCCAGAATAGTTCATTGTCTATCACCCCTTCTTCATCCCAGATAGTACTGTGTGCTCTTTTTTCTACTATATATGATCAATCATGGCTTATTTGTTGTCTTACCTTAGAGATAAGGATGAAATGATAGTCAATAAACCACACCAGAAAATGCAGAAGAAGATAGATGTAGCATATATTGGTTTCTCAAAGTATCAGTAAATCAACCCGGGAGCCAGTGTAAAGAAAACTATATGTAGTCACTAAGACTTTTCATATAAATGAAAATTAGCATGCATGCTGATTTGGGGTAATATATATTTGACTTTTTTTATCAGTCTGACCTAAAAATTCTCATAAGTAAATGATTCCTATCTTCAGATCTGTGGCCTGCATTGTTTGTATAGAGGAAGGCAAAAGTTTGAGAAGATACTCAAGGATCAGGTGCAAGCTCCATCTGAGGAGGAATATTCCTGCCAAAACATTGCATACAAATGAGAATACTATTCTGAATAATGAAAAAGACTTAATCCTAGTTGTTTGATAAGCTTGAATTTATAAAAGATATTTTGAATTATATAATTCCAGACAGCTTTTAGAAACATGGAGCTGAAAATATTCCAAGAATAATGAAATATGGCTATTCACAAGCCTGTGTAAAAATGAACAATAATTTTTTCAATTGCAAATATCTTTCAGTGAAATTAACCCAGGGTTAATTTTTTGTAGAAGATTATAGTGATCCTAGCTTTGCATCTTTTATTTCAATAATTTTTACTGTTTTGTAGTTCACAGTGGCTTTAGGAATTATCTTAGTAATTTGCCCTATTAATTTTTATCCATATAGTCTTGAGTATAGCTTAGAATATTCTATGGGAAAATTCTATTTGTACTTATCTATGGGAAAATTCCATTTGTATTTATCTATTTTGAATACCTCCCCTCAGTTATAAAGCTAAGAAGAGTATGTCAGAATTCTTCAGACCTTTTAGGGGCCAATGTACAAATGAAAAGAAAACACAGGAGGATACTTTAATCAAGAGACTTATACATACTTTTTCATTCAAGTGCATTAGACGTTATTTCAATTGATAAACTCTACAATTTAACTAACTCAAAAATACAACTTTAGCTATTTTCTTTATTAATGCAAACATCAGTTTTATTAACATTTTGTGGGATTGTAAGCACTTTGTGTTACAATTTGATGTTTTGTGAATAACATTGACGTGAAGCAGTTAATTACTGCTGTTGATCTTTATTTTCAAATGGGCTTACTGAACAACATTTCAGAGGATGATTGTTGAAATGATTTTATTGGTCTATTCCTACAAATATTGACACTGTGTCACTGACATTTTTGAGTTCAAGCATTACACAAATTATTGTAAATTATTATGTGTATAAATTGCTGCACCTTGTGCTACAAACAATGATATTTTAATGAAGATGTTGTTGAAGCTGATTTAGAATTGATTTAGAGTTGTTCTTTTTCTCGTTGGAATTCATTAGGTATAGAAGATGACAAAAAATTATAAATACTGTTTCTATTAAAATATCGATTATATATACAGCTGTTTGCATGTATGTCTATGTAAGTACATGTACAAGTTAAAAGATATGCCCACATGAAAAATTCCTGTGTTGTCCCATACAAAAAGTGGATCAGTAACTGTGTGAAATGACTGATAGGTTATAAAGTATAAATCCATGTAAATAGGTGTGAAGCCATGAGAAAATTATAGATTCACATAACCGTATTCATGTGCTCCCTTAGAGAAATGTAGCCATGTATATTGATATTTGGTAATTATAGAAACACATGCAGTGCTGCATATCTCTGGATAGGCCAAAATATACTGATTAATCAGTTTATATACACTCAACTTTTTGATTGATAGCATCATGAAACTAAGATGTTGTATAAGCATCATGTTGTTTATAGTATTTTAATCTGTAAATGCCCAGTCTGTACCAAAATGGCAGGTTAAAAAATGTTAATCTTGGTTGAATAACACAGTGCAATATGATATTAAAAAATGAGTATAGCATCAAAAAATGAAATTATGACATTTGCTTTTAAATTGAAATAATTTCATTTCAATTCATAACACTGATGATTATCAATAAAGGTAGATTAGAGACAAAGAGTGATCATTCCAATCGTTATATATAATCTCATTTTAATTGATTTAAGTATCCATTCATTGCAGAAGAATTATTTTGAATTTTACTGGAAAGAATAATCTCCATATTTAAAAAATTTTCTCATCAAGATTTTCCAAAGAAGTCAAGTATTGCTGTGAAAGTGAAAACCATATCCATGAAAGCCATGTGACTACTCATAAATCATTAAGCAGTCATTAGTTTGAAGGGAAAGAGAGCATTTCCCTTGGAAACAAACAAAATTGTTTGGTGTTGATGTTATCTTTCCAGTAAACTCCATCCCTGTTGTCAAGAAGATTGTAGCTTCAGTGATGGCCAAATATTGATCTGATGCTTACTTCTGTAGACCTACTGATGACAAGAGAAACATAATTTCTCCATTTTAAAATTTAGACTACAATAGCAGTAACAGTACAAGTTTTTTTCTTTGTTTGAAATGTTTACATAGTGAAGTGACCCGTTTTCTTCTGAATAAATGTGATAATTTGACCACCCACTTTATGCCAAAGTTTGTCAGTAATTCTTAATGGGAGTTGATTGTTATTTTAGCCTTGTTCAGATTAGAATAAGAATTTCTCTTGTTTATCTTTTATGCAATAGGAAATATATTCTATCAAAATTCAAGTGTAAGACTAATCAACCTTTCAATTGAGTATAATGAATAGTTTCAATATATGTCAGAGCATACTCTGTATCATCACATCTATTGTTAATTTTGTTTTCATTACTTTTTGATTTTTAATTATCCTTTGGAAATATTGTATTGACATTTTACAATTTTTCTTCCAAATTAAAATCCATATCTTAGTTGTTTATATTGATGAATAAGATTCATTTGTTTGATCAAATATTTAGCTGATTTCATACTTGTTCCACAACAAATAATATTACTATTATCAAATATAGTGCAGTATAAACAGTGATGAGTTTTCAATTTTAACCTTTTATATCTGATATTTTACTTTTCAATGAGATTAGAAAGAATAATGAACTTACATTCTCTATTTATGAAAATTCTATTTACTTATTCTACCCAAATAAACTCTTCATGTGTAACCTTTTATGTTTCCATAATAACACTTTTACATAAAATCTTACCATAGAATATATACAAAAGAATTATGATAATCAGGGGCATAACTGATTGAGGGGATTGTGAGTGGGGGGTGACCTCCCTCTCCCATGTCCCTCAATAGCTGTATGAATAGGTATTTACCTACTGCATTTATACTAACATTATACAATAACAAATCTCACTAAATGTTGATGTGGGGTCCTCAAGGAACCAATCCCTTCAACTGGATCCTCAAATCTTTAGCTTTATCACTGCTCTTGAAAGTCCTGTCTACTCAATGAGCTTGGGGATTCCAAGTTTTTGAAAGTTCTACCCTAGTCGGGGACCACTGCACTAAATGTTGGACAGAGGGGCCCTTCTAGGAGCCAAGACTCTTGGGCCCCAAATCTCCAGCAATGCCCCTGATGATAATCAATTAAAATCATTCATATAGTGCTGAGTACAGCCATTACTATTTACAAACCTATCTGTTTTTCTATAGTTTTAAATAGATTTCAATAAGTTTTGATAGATCATGAAAAGAAAACGATATTCTACAAAATTCATCAGTTGATATAAATATGATTGCATTTAGATGAGGATTTCTAGCAATGTATGGTTCACAGTTGTAAATATATGAGCTAAAATGTGTAGTTCTGTATTGACTCATAACTATATCAGCCATAATTTCAGTTTACAAATGGAGGAAGAATGTTTGGGAAAAAAACAGCAAAAGATTCAACTGCAAAATATTGTAAAAAGACAATGTTTTCATTGAGAAATTTTATATTGTGAACTGCTAATGATGAAATAAGAATCAGTGTATATAAAAATATCTAAGTTAGCAATTTCTGAGCCTTTTCAACTACAAAAAGGAGTGAGACAAGATGATACCAGCTTGCCCAAACTCTTCACAGCCTGCCTTGAGATGATCTTCTGAAACCTTGACTGGGAAAACAAAGGAATCTGAATAGATGGCAAAAACCTAATTAACCTCAGATTTGCCGATGAACATTGTCCCTTCTGCTAAGAACCTCCATGATCTCCCTATAATGTTAGACAAACTAAATGAAGAAAGCAAGAAAGTTGGTCTCTACATGAACTTCAGTAAAACAAATGTCATGTACAACAAGCATGTTGAGGACAAAGACACAATGAGAAAAATAGCAAACGCAGACCTGAAGAAAGCAGATCTCTTCAACTTCCAAGGAAAACAAGTATTCATGAAATCCTCAAAAGAAAAAGAAATCAAGTGAAAGATCGCATTAGGTTGGCAAGCTTTCAGTAAGGAAAGCTCTACTTTCAAGAACAAGAAAATTCCACTAGTCTTAAAAAGAAGGGTATACAACCAAAGTATCCTTCTGATAGTCACCCATGGAGCTGAAACATGGATCTAACCAAAAGATTGCCCCTCAAACTGAGAAGCATGCAACACGCACATGGAAGAACCAAGCTTAACATCATATGGAGAGATTGGAAGGCTACTGCTGCTGATGATGTCACAAAGCAATGAAGTCTTAATATGCAAATTATGTAAATAAATACAACATGACAATATTGGCCTATGAAGAAGTTATCGAAGTTAAATCTATATTTTAATGAGGTAAAATAAATTACCAAATTTAGAGGTAAAAAAGAAAGTGTTTGTCCTAAGAGACAACTCCCAATGGATTATACTGCTTTTGACAGAGTTCTGGTTGAGACTGAGACTATTCTCACAAGTTTTTGTGACCACCCCCTTGGCAGATTTTAAAAGCTCCCAAGACAAAAATGATCTTTTTGATGAATTTGGGTTGAACTTGCACTAAATGAGCTTATCCAAAATTACCAAAAGGTGAATTTACTCAACTGTGATAAGTATAGGTCTGATATGAATTACTGAAAAAATGTTCAATTATTTTAATATTAAAAATCATCAACCAAGACTATCAAAATAGGTTTCTTCAGTCTCCAAATTGGTCCAGCTGGCTGGCTATATATGTATCATACATACAGGCTGCTCAATCGAGCTAGAAGGCTGAAATTTTCAACATTTACTCCTTATTATATTTAGAAAAGAATATTTTTTTTGTTTTTTGAAACTTCCCTCCCAACAAAATAGGTTTTTTTAGTAGATGTTCATTTTGAGATGTAAGTTTCTTCTAAATTGATCTTTATTGGTCAGCTCCTTTTCCAATTTTTAATTAATCATCCCCGATACGGCATTTGCCAAAAAATGTCGGACACGTGATGGTTTCTTTTAAGTGACTAATTGTTACAATTCAATAACCACATTACGTGTTGCTTACAAGTAACAAAAATTTAAAGATATACATATTCAAATTTTTTAAAGTGAAAAATTTCAACAGAAAGTAGAGAATTTCTGAGGAGTAAACTTCTATATATACTGCAAGTATATCTATTAGAAACCATTTTGCGAATTCAGACCTTTATAGAGATCACTTTCCAATAAAAGGTGAGAGAAGTAACTTATCCATTGTTCACCCCTTTTTCTAATTTTTTCAATTGACAACATGCTGCCAAAAGATGTTAGTTGTCTGACAATTTATATTGAGTGACTAACCAGACCTATTTTGACGTATCATTAAATTTTGAGTATTTATCTATCCAGTCCATATCAACTTTTTAAAATTTCATTTTTCTTAATTATCACTGTTTGCTGGAAGACAAGTGTTGTATTCTTATAATACTTGAAGCCTTATTCAATTCTAATTTCCTTACTGTTGTTTCTACCGAACATCAAATGCATCTCGCTCTCATTCTAATATCAGGAAATGTCAGACAGCATGCCTAACTCACTTTCAAAAAGTGAGTGTCATATAACTGTTAAGCATTCTCAAATGATAATCGATTTTTTCATTTTTTTCATTTAACTCCTTCTCCTCTTCTTTCTTCCTGTTCTTCAAATTGATTTCTCTTCAACACCTTTCATTAGTCATCCATATTTTTTAATCTCTTAATATTAAAGATCCAACTTATTGGGTAATGTGACTATTAGAGAGATCCCACATCTGTTTGTATTTTTCAAATTGACTTAATTTCCTTTTGTTTCTAATTCCAACCAGTATGTTTCTCACAAAACTGGGTGTGTACTTCAATCTCCCTTGAAACTGATGTTACCGGTATATATTATGTTTTGTGGTTTTATTGTATCAGAAAGATTGTCAATGATTCAGTGATAGTAACTTTAAGTCTGATTCAAATTGATTTTGATGTAGTGACAGTCTTAAATGTATGGAAAATGTGATTGCATCTCGGCTAAAGCAATCCTATTTTGTGCAACCTGCAGAAGTTTTAATTAAATATAACTTTTATTCTTATATATTTCTCTAAATTCTTATTGCTTGTAGGTTTTCAACTGCAAAAATATTTCATTGGTGTTCCTATTTCTTTCTCTATAAGGTAAAACTGAATTATTATCAAACCCTTATGTAACAACTTGGTTTCTATTTACTTCAAAAATATTTTTCCTTTAATTCTGTTAATCTACTGTTAAAAATGTCCCATCATAAGCCAATCAAGTTAGAGATGATTTCACTGATATTAATTTTTGTACTTAACAAACTTAAGCCTGAAATTTGTTGTCAACTTTCTAATGATATCAGTTATCAGTGCCAATAATAATTGTTTTTGAATTCATTGGATATCAAAATAGTTTCTGTATAAAGAAATAAAAAATATCTATCTTGTCTCTTCCTCTACCACCTCATCGATGTTCATAAAAAGGAAACCATGTAAATGGTGACACCTACTTTGTCAGACAAAGTTGAAGTAAGCACAATGACAAGTACCAGTGCACTTTTGCCATCATTTCTACAGTATCTTTGTTAAAATCTATATAATAACTTTGTTGCCTCTCACAGAACAAAACAATGATTTAATATTATTCATCATCAATAAGATTCTCTGTAATTCTTCATTGTAACCTATGGCATTCCACATATATTTGAAAACCATTTCCAAACTTGCTCAAAACAACTTTTATGATAATCACTATTTCAGTTATCAACCAGTTCTGTTCAATTCAATTATTACCCAACGATTCCACCTCACTGTTTTCACTTATACTTAGGCCAGCTTGTCAGCATGTAATTGCAAAATTGGCAGCTGCGGACCATTCAATATATATACTGAAAAGAGAGGAAACAATAATTTATAGAAGGCAAAAAACAAGGGAAACATTGTAACATCCAATATTCTTTAGTAGACTACTCTTATCTTGACTATTTGGTTTACTAAACTCATGGACATAAAGTTGATAAAATGATTTGAAATTGAAGCCTGAATTTTTTTAGAAAATTTTCAATGATGAAAGTTACACTTTGAGTAATTATAAAGCAGATAAGAAGGTTGATTCTACAAATTATACGGAAGACAGCTGAAGAACTCAACTTTTCTATGCAATCTTTTTTTTTTTGCTGTTGCTCTCAGTACAAGAAGAACGCATATAACTAGTGTGCTTCAAGAAAATGGAACTTTAACAATGGATAGGGATTTGATCATCAAATGTGCTCAAATATTCTACAAAAACCTTCATTCCTCCAAACAGGGAACATAAAACAATGAGCATGATATACAAGTCATAAGTGACCAGTTCAAAAACTTCCCAGAAGTCATTCCTGAGGAGGTGAAGCAAGCCATCAAACAAACAAGTAAGGTCCCTGGACCAAATAACATCAATGTCAATCTACTCAAAAAAGCTGGAGAAGTCATCACAAGGAGACTAGCCATTCTATTCAACTTATGACTGAAACAGAGCAAAGTCCTAGAAGATTGGAACACTGCAATCATAATGCTATTATATAAAAAAGAGAACCTGACTCCATGAGACCCTCAAAATTGGAGGAAATCAAGTGAAGAATCTCTTTGGGATGGCAAGCCTTCGGTAGAGCAAGCTCAACTTTCAAGAACCAGATGATCCCAATAATCCTAAAAAGAAGAGTATACAACTAATGCATTCTCCTGATAGTCACTTATATAAGGAAGAAAACAGGTGTTCGTGACATCATCGAAACTATTAAAAAACTTAAATGGCAATGGGCAGGCCATGTTGCAAGAATGAAAGACAACCGATAGACATCACGTCTCACAACATGGATCTCCAGAGTTCACATGCAAAACCGAGGCCGACAGAACACAAGATGGAGAGATGGACTAGACGAATCCAGGAAATACTGGCTCCGCGACACCCATGATAGAGAATTGTCGTGAATCCTGGGTAAGGTCTATGTCCAACGACGGATGTTAAAAGACTGATGATGATGATGATGAGACCTACTCAACTGCATCTGCAGACTTTTTACTGAAGTGAACCTAAACTGAATCATGAAAATGCTAGATGAAAACCAACCACAGGAACTAACTGGCTTTAGAAGGAGCTACTCGATCAATGACCATCTCAATTTGGTAAACCAACTAAAAGAGAAAGCAGCAGAATATGAAATACCATTAGCAGTAGCATTTGTTGACTTCAAGAAAGCCTTTGACTCAGTGAAAATCTCCAAGGTCACTTATGGTATCATGAAACAATATGTCAGTCTTATAACATATCTACTGACAGCAATTACTTTATCAGGCTACATAAAGATTTTGAAATCTTTCAACTCAAGAAAGGGGTAAGACAAGGTGATACAAGCTCTCACAAACTCTTCACTACCTGCCTTGAGATGAGCATCTGAAACCTAGACTGGGAAATTTGAGGAATCAGAATAGACGGTGAATACTTAGGTAACCTCAGATTTACTGATAACCCTTCTTGACCTCTAAAGAATGATTGATGAAGAAAATGAAGAAAGCAAGAAGGTAGGCCTCAGCATGAATTTCAGTAAAAACAAATGTGCAACGAACATGTTGAAGACAAAAACACAATAAACAAAATAGAAAATACTGAGCTGAAGACAGTGGACGACTACATCTACCTAAGACTCTATGAATCTCTATGAAACCCTCAAACGTTGAAAAATCTAAGTAAAGAATCACTCTAGGTTGGCAAGCTTTCAATAGGGCAAGCTCAATCTTCAAGAACAAGAAAATCCCATTGGTCCTAAAATGAAGAATTTACAACCAATACGGTAATGTCCTTTCTGCTAAGAACTTCTATGATCTCCCAATGATGCTAGACAGACTAAATGAAGGAAACAAGGAAGTTGGGATCTAACCAAAAGATTGAGAACCATACAAGGTGTGCATAAACGAATCATGCTCAACATCACATAGAGAGATCACAAAACAGCACTGCAGAAAAAACAGGAGTCAGAGATATCATAGGAACCATTAGAGAAGGGTTCAAAGATACATATGTAACAGACTCTATTTTTGGTTTCAATAACTTTCGAAAACTCCCAAACCTCACTCTTAGCAATAAATTCAAGAGTTACAAACATCTGCACAATACTATGAACTTTTTACTCTTGTTTTTGTTGTGAAGGTTATCCATTTTCTCTGTTATCTAAATCCCCCAGAGGTCAATGCAATAGCAACAAGCCTATCCATACATGCCTTCGAAATCCAGAAATTTCTTTTGATCAAAGATTTTTCCATCTTAGTATATTTTCTAGCTTTCAGCTTGTATTTTAGATGGTTGCTGACATCATGAATCACTATGCAATATAATTCACCAATTCAACTTTCTCTCTTTTTTTGTACTTTATGGCTCTTCCTCAAGAATATATTTTACAATTTCCTAAGCTATATGCGAGTCAAGTACTAATGATGTATTGACAATAGCATGCTTCATGACATTTTAGATCATCTTGGCATCAAATCATTTGAGGTCCTGTCATCATCACCATCATCATCATCATCATCATCATCATCATCAGCATCATCATCAATCTTTGAGAGCCCGTCGTTGGACATAGACACTCCCCAGTATATGCCACACTTCTCTGTTGTGGGTGTCGCAGAGCCAAGTACTTTCTAAATTTGCCTAGTTCGTCTCTCTATCTAATACCCTGCTGGCCTCAGTTGCGCATGTGATCTCTAGGGATGAATGTCGTGAGTAGCGATGTCCATTAGTTGTCTGCCATTTTTGCAACATGGCCAGCCCATTGCCATTTGAGATTTTTAATGGATTCTATGATGTCCCTGACTCCTGTCTTCGTCTGGATGTATTTTGCTGTCTTGTGGTCTCTCCATGTGAGGTCCAGCATAATTTTTTCATGTTCACATTGCATGGCTCTCAATTTGCGGATCTGTCTCTTGGTTAGGTTCCATGTTTCAGCTCTATAAGTGACTATTGGAAGGATGCATTGGTTATACACCCTTCTTTTTAGGATTAATGGGATCTTCTTATTTTTGAAGCTTGAGCTTGCTCTGCCAAAGGCTTGCCATCCTAGTGTGATTCTTTGCTTCATTTCTCCTTCTTTTGAGGGTCTCATGGAGATTCGTTGTCCTAGGTAGATGTAGAGATCTACCTTCTCCAGTTCTGTGTCCTTGACTTTGATTTTATTGTTTTTATTTCCAATGTGGTCATTGCACATGATTCTCATCTTGCTGAAGTTCATGTGTAGGCCGACTTTCTTGCTCTCTTCATTTAGTTCATCCAGCATTAGGTCGTGTAGGCTCTCTGCAAAAAGGGCTTTGTTGTCTGCAAATCTGAGGTTGCTCCGATATTTGCCGTATTTTCTGATTCCTGTATTCTCCCAGTTTAGTTTTCTGAAGATTATCTTGACGCAGGCTGTGAAGAGTTTAGGTGAGCTGGTATCACCTTGTCTTACTCCTTTTTGGAGCTGAAAGGGCTCTGAGTCTTTATGTAGCCTGATAAAGGAGCTTGATTGTATACATTTTTCAGCATTTTAACATATACTGGACCTACACCATGTCGAGTGATGACCTCCATGACCTTAGGGATTTCCACTTAGTTGAAGGTTTTTTTAAAGTTGATAAATGCTGCAGCAAGTAATGGTTTATATTCTACTGCTTTTTCTTTCAGCTGATTCATAGAATGTTGTTGGTCCATGGTCGAGTAGCTTCTCCTAAAGCCAGCTTGCTCTCATAGTTGGGTTTCACAAAAATATTTTACGATTTTGCATAAGAAGTGGTAATGGAATGGATTGGTAGATTTTTCCCTCTGTGCATTTGGAACTTACACTTTCTTGGCCTGGAGATGTTGACAAGATTCATATTTACTCGTCTTGATTGTTTCATTTCATGTTCTAGTTATAAATGCACTGTTTCAAGTACAGGTATCTGATGAAATTTAGTTAATTCATTTAAGCTTTGTTTTGTCTACTTTGATTGTTATTATTTGCATCTAATAATAACAGCTTTAATACTGTTGGTAGATTGATATATAGACATGCAATTAAGTTATGAAGAATACTTGTGCTCTCTTCCTCGATCAGATTAGATAAAATAATAACGAAGGCAAATGAGTAAAAGTTGTTACTTTGATTGCTGACATCTTCTAATAATGCCACTCTCTCAATTTATTGTAATAACTGATAGCATTACTTTATCATTTGAGAACCTCATGTAATTTCTGATAAAATTCAAGATTGTTGCCTGCTAAAGCCATTTGATAGTCATAGAATTAATTACTACTATGAAGTAGAAAGGAGATAAGCTGCACTTTGATGCAAACACATTTTTAGTTCACCTAGTGACATCTGAGATTCATTGAAGGTATCTGATAACTTTTGGGTTTATTCATCAAAATACCTCTGAAAAAAAGGATATGAGCCTCTCACAGATCATATGATGACTGTCAAATCAGTAAGTTGTCAGAGAAATCAATAGGATTGGAATTTCCTGCACAATAAGAAAAATGTTCCAGCTAAGGTTTCTCTCTATGCAACTTCAGTGTTGGAGGTGAACTTCAACTGTTATGGTTTGAATTTCAAACCATGCTACTAGGTAGATAAAACATGTAATTCATTCAAGTGGGAAAAACTCGAGACATGCAAAAAATAATAGCAAGCTCTTTCTATAGAACTGCTCTACTTTATCAGAATTTTAATTTAATTTGAACATTTACCTCTGCCAGTTTGCATTGTACAAATATTTTTTTCATTGTATTCATTAGTATTATAAGTAAATCTCTACAATTCAATAACCTTACGGAACAAATTATGAAATGATAAACATATGTTGGAATATGGTACAAGAGGCTATCTTCAAGGCCTTATCCAAGAATACTACTATCATTATTATCATTATTATGATGATAAGCAAAATCTCTAATTTGCATTTTACATTGCAAAGTAGAACTTGCAACTGGTTTTGGATACCATAAAGTAAATCAGTCATAGCATATTATCTGAAGCTGGCAGTATAATATTTTGGCAACCGAAAAACAAATAAGTGATACTTAAATGATTATAAGATTAATTAGTTTGAATGTTCCTTCTAAAAATATCCAACTGTACAAGTATAAGTTTGACCCATTGTATTTAGTGGTACCCATAGAAATATATGTCTTCTAAATCTTTCTTTGATACTGTGGATGCTTTATGAAAGACTAGAGTGAAAGTAATTTTGAAATGGTTTCATGGGTAATCAATACTTGATTAACAAATCAGAAAATATGGTAGGTTTCGCTTATATTTCAATGTTTATTAACATCAAGTTCAAAACAGCATGACTGGATGCAACTGATGTTTGTCTTTTTCATAGGATTTTAGATAAAGAAAAATGATGTAGAAAATCTAAATATAATAAAAGCAGCAACACTTAATATGAAAGTGTATTGGTAACAACAAGATATACTTGAAAAGAATCAGTAGTGATCCTTTCATCCTATGTGTTTTAAAATTGTCATATAGATATATTTTCCAGATTACTTGCCTCTGATGTGGTGTCTTTGAAATGAATTTAATTTGGCTCACTTTTTTTCATTCACTTCTTTCAAAGAGATATATCCAACAAAATATAATCATATTCTCAGTATGAAGTATTTGTATCCTTTTTATTCAACACAGTCTATGTACCTAGTTAACTATCAAAAAAACAAAACTGATACGAGATTATATGCACCAAATACAAATTTGAACGATAGGGATGTTAATGTAAGTAAAGTGAACCTTTCTTCACTTCATCTATCCCAAACTGACTAATTGTATTTTGTCCAATAAGACTAAATATGTATTAGTTGCGTACATAAGTAAAAACCCCAAAAGATACTGGAGTTTTTGCACATTAGATAAAGGGATATTGGTTTTATCTAAAATCTAAATGTCACTGATACTATATCTCGTTAATACCAAACTAGCTTGAATGCCTAAATAATAACAGAATCGATTTCTCATTTAATGTTCTTCACATTGATCTCCCTCACTCAGCAGCAAGTCCAAGAGTTTCAGTTTTATGACATCATTTCATATATTTCCCAGCAACTAGTGCTACTTGTGTTACTCATCCGAATATTCTTCTACTTTATCATTTGATGGCTGACTGCCACAAATTCCACATCAACAATACATGAATTGGTTTCTGAATATTCACCTTGACTCTGTAAATGATGATTCTGGAAAAAACAGCTAGAGCTGCAGCACCATATTATGCAGCCAAGGTCTTCACTTATTTCCCATTCAATTTAGTTCTTGGAAATACTTGTGACTCCAATTTCTCAAAAAAGTATGTTATATTTATCAAACAATCTAATGTATAAACAGAGGATAATGTAAACATACACTACAAGTAATTAGAATCTTTCATTAAAAAAATGGCTACATTCAAGGCTACTTACTGTTACTCAGATATAAAAGACATTAACATTAAAGAAGGAATAGGCACCATATTCTAAAACGTGAAAAAATTCAGTTTGTGAGATGTTTGTATATTTTGTTTTTACACAAAAGATTACAAATGAATAGTTGTAAAATTCAAAATCCATTCCAGTATCCATGTCTTTCTCACTTCATTTTTGTCTTTCTCTTACGTATACACTTTCATATGAAATGTTCATTAGGATAAGACTGATTGCTTGAACCCAATATTTGAAAGCAATGTTCTCAACCGAGGTACTTATCTTGAATTACTTCCATGAAGAACAACATATTTACCAAATGAAATACTCACATCAAAGAAGGAGACTTGGATTTGAAATGAACAAAGATCATGCACCTATTGCTAATATTAATCTTGTGTGCAAGTGCTACACATATTAGTGTTCATGGTACCAAATCCTTGCATTAATTAAGACTTTTGAATTCTCTTGCAAACAAGAGAACTCAACCTCAAGATAATTAATTTCTGAATAATCATCTGTACTTCCTCCAGATGCATTTAAATCTCTCTCATGTAAAAACTGATGGTTAGATTTCATGACATTGAATCAATCAAAATTTTTGATTAAACAGGATGAACCTTACTAATTTAGAATCTACTTTATATTACAATATAGTAAACTTATATTGCAGCACTGAGAATGTCTAAAAAGATTCTTGAACCTAGCGATTGTTTTTCACCAATGCAAGTTATATTCATGTCTCTGATGATAGAGTACACATTAAATTTCTCCTTTTCAAACTACACGCCTAATCGACCCTGGATTTTTACTGACCTTTAACAGATCAGATTTAAATTTTTTGAGATCAGTGAAGGCACACTTTATTAGTGAAACTAAAAATCTTTTTTTAAAGCATTTTCTTTGTTGAAATTAAAACTTCTTCCTATTTATACAAGATCAAATGTTGAAAAGGAGAAATACTTTCATTTGTATGAAAACTATCAATGCCATCAAACACTGAGCTTAATCTTCGAGTATCTGATCCATCAAAATATCTGTTAAAACAAATATTAAATAATGTAAGCATTCTATACACTTATTAACATGTAAATAATTTTCTTCTTCAAGCAGACATTATTGATTAAGTATGACTAGTTTTGGTTTGAGTCTACAAATGTTTTTTGGTCATTATGTTTACTTCAGTATCTGTTTATATGATTATATAATCAATCAATACATATTAGGTTCTTATACTTGTAATGTCATTTTTTTTACATCATGAAGAATAATGCTAAAAGTGAAAGATTTACTAATCTAATTGCATTTTTTTGTAGATTCAATGTAAATAGAGATATAATTTGTTATTACTGGAGGTTTTTGAGCTTTTGACAGCAGTGGTATCTACCCTAAGAAGTTTAACTTTCAAGCACAATTTCAAATTATGACACATCTCAAGCTGCTGATCATATCAACGAAGTAATTATAGTGAACACTACCACAGTGTGAACTGTTTGGTGTTGCTTCAATAGATATAAGTCTGGGAATATGAATACAACTAATAAACTTCAAGGGAAGCCCAACCTGTTTTTAATGATATGGAATTATCAACTACAGTACTTTCTGGAGACTTGAAGACTTCAGCAGCAAACATATCACAAAACAATAGAGAAGTTCAAAATTTGGAAGATGGGTTCCAAATGTTTCATTGACCAAGCATTATGTGTGGAAAAAAACACTCAAAACTTCTATAAAAATAATTTTTTTTGTCATTGTATTGTGCCATTCATAAGAAGAATAACTACCGAAAATTCTGATATAAAAATTATCTGTTTAAGAACCACTGATTGGCTACTTTCCAGTTAGTGAGGGAAAAAACACCTTAATCTATTTTTTCTCTTTAGGCTCCTATACTGATAAATTATGAATGTAAATCTTTGGTCAAATGAAAAGAATCCCTTTTTTGCTTCCGTATTCACAGAAGTCTTTGGAAATATAGTTTACAACCAGCTTAGTTAAATATTTTCCACATAGAACCATTTTCTTTGGGTTAGACACAGTTTTCTGGGAGAAATTTGGATTCGACTACTTAGGGCAAATTTCTATTGCTAAGTGTCGAGAATACTTTTATTTTAAACTGTATTGCACCTAGATACAGAATATAAAAAGAAAATATCACTTACTGTTCTAATTATGTAGAAATATCTATATCAGATTTGTAACAGAAAATTGAAAGGAAGAAATAAACAACATTATCATCATCATTATCAGTCTTTTATTGTCTATCGTTGGACATATACCTCCCACAGGATTTGCCACACCTCTCTGTCATGGGCATCGAGCCAACATACTATTCTTTAATTCTCGTGAAAATCAAGTTCTTTTCAGGTTTCCAAAAGGCAGAAATTTGATATCTATCATTCAACCAGGAAGAAATTGCATAGAATATAGCAAAGATGATAAAAGCAAGAATTATTTTCTGTCTTATGGAATTCATCATCATCAGTCTTTTAATGTTCGTCATTGGACATAGATCCCTCCAAGGATTCACCAGACATATCTATCATGGGTGTAGCAGAGCCAATACTATCTGAATTTATCTAGTTCATCATTCAATCTTGTATTATGCCAGCTTTCACATGTGATCTCTGGGGATTCATGTTGTGAGTCTTGATGTCCATTGGTTGTATGCCATTTTTGCAACATGACCAGCCCATCACCATTTGAATTTCATTATATTTTCTATGATGTTTTAGAATCCTATTTTTTCCCTGATATATGGTGCTGTCTTGTGATCTTTTAATGTGAAGTTGAGCATGATTCTCTCATGTGCACATTGCATGCTTCCCAGTTTGCTGGTCAGTCTCTTGGTTAGGTTCAATGTTTCAGCTTTCTAGGTGACTATTAGGAGGATACATTGGTTGTATACTCTTCTTTTTAGGATTCTTGGGATTGTCCTGTTCTCCAAAGTTGAGCATGCTTTTTGGAAGACTTGCCATCCTAGATTGTTTGATTTCTTCTTCTTTTGAGGATTTCGTGTCCTAAAGGATCTGTTGTCCTAGGTAGATGTAAAGGTTTACTTTCTCCAGTTCTGTATTTTCAATTTTAATCGCTGTATGTTAATTTCCAACATGATTGTTGCACATAACCTTCGTTTTGCTGAAGTTCATGTGAATGTGAATTTTCTTGCTTTCTTCATTTAGCTTATATAGCATTAGTTGGAAGTTGCAGAGGTTCTAAGGAAAAAGGACTATGTCATCTGCAAATCTGAGGTTACTTAGGTATTTGCCTTTTATTCTGATTTCTTTGTTTTTCTAGTCTAGATTTTTGAAAATTATCTCAAGGCAGGCTGTAAAGAGTTTGGATGAGCTGGTTTCACCTTATCTTATCTCTTTTTGAAGCTGAAAGGGCTCAGAGTCTTTATGTAGCCTGATGAAGGAGTTGCTGTTATGGTATATATGTTGTAATACTTTGACATATTTGGAGTCTACACCTAGTTGAGTGATAGGCTCAATGACTGAGAATTTCTACCGAGTTTAAGTCCTTTTTGAAGTCTATAAATACTACAGCGAGTTGCATTTTATATTCTGTTGCTCTCTCTTTTAGTTGATTTATCGAATGGAAATGGTCCATGGTCAAGTAGCTTCTTCTTAATCCAGCTCATTCCCATGGTTGGTTTTCATCTAATGTTTTTGTGGTTTGGTTGGTGAAAAGTTAGTAGATGCAGTTGATTAGACTTATTAGTCTGTAGTTGTTGAGGTCTTTTGGGTTTCTTTTTTTTATATAAAAGCATTATGATTACATACAGTGTTCCAATCTCCCAGGACCTTACATTGTTTTAGGTATAAGTTAAATAGAATAGTTAGTTTTCTCGTGATGATCTTACTAGCTTTTTAGAGTAGGTCAGTAGTGATGTTATCAGGTCCTGGGGCTTTTCCTTTGTTTGTCTTGAGGAATAAAGTTTTAGAACAAATTCTTGAGCATGTTTGATAATTCTGTCTCTATCTGTTTTTCAGTCTCCATGTTCCTCGTGTATATTAGTTATTTGTGTCTGTCCTGTACCAAGAGCTTTGTTCAGAGCTTTGCAGCCCTGTCGTTTTTTGAGAATTCTTTCAATGATTGCTGTCATATGTTCCCTTTTGTCTTCTCTTTGTTTCTTTTGGATTGTTAGTTCTATACAATGTATTAAAGTTTTTGTGGGGCAAAAGTACTAAGTAAGTAAGACAAAATGAAAGAATGTGAAATGAGACAAATATAATTTGATATTCCAATATTGATGATTTATCAATTATAAACAGAAAAATCATTTTAGTTGAAGTCAAAAGTTTTTCTTTGTTGAGTTGAATTATGGTAGCACAATAGCATAGTTTTAATGATGGAATTTCAAGCTTCTTAGCTTCTGGCCTATCAGATAGTCATACCTATTCTAACATTATTCACTAGATGATAGTCATATCTTCAGTGTTCACGGTCATAGAATCCATTAAGGTACCCAGCTACTTGAGAAAAAAAAATGCATAGAAATACATCAAGCAGTTCTTTATTATAGATAAGAGAGATGTATATATGAATGTCAGAATCTGTGCATTTTATTTTTCTGTGATGTTGGAGTGACAAAATCAGCGAATAAAGTTTACATACACATATACATGTATATATATTCATAACACAGTGAATTAGCGAAAATGTGTAAACCCATAAGCTATGTAGGTAGTTCTCACATTCACATAGACCTTAAAACCAATTACATGAATTTTTGTTGTCAACATTATTGCAATCTTCAAAGAAGTTTTATCAATTACTATTGGGAGCCAGAAAACGAGCTAATTTCAAGTGTCTCTCTGTATAGAAGTGTGGAAAAAATGTATTAACAAACCAACCAACCAAGTAGCCAACTAGGCTCATCATCAATACTACCTCTACTATCTCTGTGTCTCCTTCCTTCTATTTCTTTACTTTCTCCTACCATCATAACAACTCATGTTAAGAGCAGGCAGCTTCAGCAAAAAGAAAAATCAATATTAAAAGTGACGTGCAAAACTCAGCTTCCCACCCACACACCTACCTATCTACCATGTCATTGCTGCTTGCTTGTGTAACCACCTCTGTAGCTACTTCTGTTTGCATCTCACTCCTCCTCATCATCAATATCATCCAGTTATTGTCGTGGACGCACACAAACACAAGCGTCATTGAAATAGCATTGAGCATTTTTACTAGCAGTAACACTATCGAGAGCATTGTCAATAATAATGAGAATAATCAGTATCATCATTATTATCAGCATTTCTTCACAAGTCTAAGAACTAATCACCATGAAACGCTCAAAGCTCAAACATTTACCACTACCCAGGCAGATATTTAACAATGATAGAAGATGAATGACAAATTCATGATGCCCATGACATAAACACATTACATGAATTGTGACTTCTACCACTTGGCTGTCCCTTAGAATGGTTGCAGTCAGTAAGAAAAAAAGCTGGGCAAGGGGCTTGATGTAAAAAATTCATCTGTTAAAAAACATCTTAATTGAAAAGAAAAAAGTCATAGTCTGTACCTCAGGCTGTATTTGTGATCACATACTTTACTAATGGTTTCTCTATCTCTACATTCTTATATATATCATAAAAAACAATTTTTTTATCATGATAAGCTGAAGAGCTCAATTATAGATATGAACTTAATTTTAAAAAAAACTCAATTGTAATGAAAAAACACGGAAGACTTGTGCAAAATCCAAATACTAAACATTCATTTGATGAAAACACCCAAATCCTTTTCTGATACTGTGAAAGGAGTTATATCATTGATAATAATATTAGTAGTTAGGCACTATGCTAAAAAAACTATTGTTATTAAGTACTACTCTGGCCTGCACATAAGGCAGGAAACTTACTTAGCTTCTTGTCTGTTTGGGTCAATGCATAATGCATTCAGCCCAGACAAAAAATCTATGTCTCCATTTCTCACTTAATTTCTTTTCTTTGCTACTGCTCACATTTTCTCACAAACAACTACAAATGCAAAGATGTGAAATCTTATAAAAGTTTTCTTTGCATAATTTTAAAGTTGAGCAAACTACTACTAGTTGGTCCTCAATGACCTGTATGTCCAAATCAGAGAATAGCAAGTTATCTTTGAAGTATATAGTGATTGAGAAAAGGAAATTACTTAATTGCTTGCAAAATTGGTTACTATTTTAGGACATTTCTTGATTAGATATTATATTTATCACGCAAACATTTTTATTTTGCACATCCTGATATAAGTTTACTTCAGAATTGACAAAAAATGTAAACTTTCCAAATTTAAAGGTATAAACTTTATATAAACATTGCTACAAACAATGCTAACAGATTTCACAATCTCTGGTAAGAATTCTAGATGATAGAAAATTTTGCAGAAAAAAATATTGGTGTTTTCATATTGAGTATCCCTGTTCTAAGTTGGTATCTATACGCTTCTCACAATGCGCAAATCATTGATCTGCTCTAAAAGTTCACCACGACTAGATCAGATAACATCACCATTGACCTACTCTAAAAAGCTGGTAAGGTCATCACTAAGAAACTAGCCATTTTATCCAACTCTGCCTAAAACAAATTGAAGTCCCAGAAAATTAGAACACTGCTACCATAATGCCCTTGGGTGAAAAATGGAAACCGAGAGTCCTCAACAACTGCAGACTAATAAGTCTAATCAACTGCATCTACTAACTTTTCACCAACCAAACCACAAAAACATTAGATGAAAACCAACCATGGGAATGAGCTGGATTAAGAAGAAGCTACTTGACCATGGACCATTTCCATTCGATAAATCAACTAAAAGAGAGAGCAACAGAATATAAAATGCAACTCGCTGTAGTATTTATAGACTTCAAAAAGGACTTAAACTCGGTAGAAATTCTCAGTCATTGAGCCTATCACTCAACTAGGTGTAGACTCCAAATATGTCAAAGTATTACAACATATATACCATAACAGCAACTCCTTCATCAGGCTACATAAAGACTCTGAGCCCTTTCAGCTTCAAAAAGAGATAAGATAAGGTGAAACCAGCTCATCCAAACTCTTTACAGCCTGCCTTGAGATAATTTTCAAAAATCTAGACTAGAAAAACAAAGAAATCAGAATAAAAGGCAAATACCTAAGTAACCTCAGATTTGCAGATGACATAGTCCTTTTTCCTTAGAACCTCTGCAACTTCCAACTAATGCTATATAAGCTAAATGAAGAAAGCAAGAAAATTCACATGAACTTCAACAAGACAAATGTTCAAACTTGTCGGAAATAAATGTACTACGATCAAAACTGAAAATGCAATGCTGGTGAAAGTAGACCACCACATCCTCTGAGGACAATGAGAAAAGAAGAAGAAATCAAGCAAAAAATCAGTCTAGAATGGCAAGCCTTTGACAGAGCAAGCTCAACTTTCAAGGACAAGAAAATCCTATTAGTCCAAAAAAGAAGAGTATACAATCAATGCATCCAATTGATAAACACCTATGAAGCTTGAACATTGAACCTCATGAAGAGACCAGTCTGCAAACTGAGAACCACACTCAACATCACATGGTGAGACCACAAGACAGCATAGTATATTTGGAAAAAATTGAAAGTTCATGACATTATAGACTATAGAAAGTATTATAAAACCCAAATGGTAATAGCCTGGTTATGTTGCAAGAATGGCAGACAACTGATGAACATCACAACTCACAACATGGGTCTCCATGGATCAAATGTGGAATCATGGCTGGTGAGATGAACTGGACAGGCACAGAAAAATTTGGCTCCACGGCGTCCACGATAGAATGGTGTGGCGAATGACTGATGATGATGATGATTCAATATGCCCTGTCTATTCAAAACATGAACTATCATGGCTTTCCACTGTTGTTCATTGCCAGGATTCAGGCAGTAATGAGATTTTCTAATGGTTTTTCCGTGTTTTTTGATTCAAAGTGGTTATTCTCCTAGACTGGTTGCCTTTCAAGAACCAAATCTGCACTGCTTTTTTACTCATAGCTCGAGGTAGGAGAAATGGATTCAAACCTTTCCCCAAGGGTCTTTGTGCAAAGTGTATAGCTTGGAAAGTTACATGAAATCTTTATCATTATTATTGTTACTACGACTATTATGAGCTGAAAATATTCTCCCTCTGAGCAGTTATCCTCAGATATATGAAACCTACAATCATAGGTTTTGGTCAAAAATTGGATTTGTTCATGTACATCACAGTTTTACCAGAAGAAATTATGTAGTATTATTATCTGAACACTTACAACAAAATTGAATACTACTTGAAATAAATGCAGTGAATATAAAAAAAAAATGAATGTTCACTTCAACTTGCTTTATTTTTGTTGTGTAAATAAAACAAAAAACTCAGTATACAATAACAATATCTGTTTTCAGAATCTAAAATTTTACATTATAAATGTTACTATTTATTCAGCTCTTGAAATTTCTTAGAAATTATTGCCCATAACGATCTACAGTAAAGTATGTGAAGTATACAATCACTGTCTGGGGGGAAGAGAGAAAATAGTTTGGTCAAACCTTATCACAAAGAATTTGAACAAATTTCCATTATATGCAAAATTACTATTATTAATTGATTCTAAACAAATCTGCTCAGATTGCCAGCATCTTTATTGACTGTACAATTATCATTGATATATTTGAATGAAAAAATAAACTTAAGCAATATAAATATTTGGAGAGATCATATATATGCTCAAATATATATAAATACAAAAATTATTGTTGTGTCATTCACAACTCTTCAGTGTGGCTATAGACTTTCATATCCCATCCAGTACCACGAAGGAAGATTAAAACTTTCGCTTGAGACCCAGAGGCCAACGTATATATATATATATAATAAATATTATATATATGTATATATATATCTTATAAATGTATATGTATGTATATATATATTTTATAAATATTATATATATGTATATATATATATATACTTTATAAATGATATACATGTATATATATATTTTATAAATATTATATATGTATATATATATATTTTAAAAATATGCATGTATATATATATGTATATATATTTTATAAATATTATGTATGTATGTATATATTTCATGTATATTATATATATTTCATGTATATTATATATATGTATACATAGATTTCATATATATTTCATTTATGTTATACATATGTATATATATATTTCATATATATTATCTATGTATATATATATTTCATACATATTAGAAATGTATACATATATTTCATAAATATTATATATATGTATATATTTCATATATATTATATACATGTAAATGCATATATATTTCATATATATCATATATATATATTTTAGATACATTATATATATGTATATATATGTATAAATATATATATATATATATATTTCATATACATTATTTACATATTATATTATTCATAAATATATATCCATGTATATTCCCTTGTGCGCGTGTATATATGTATGTACATATATGTATATATATATATTTGCATGTATATAGATAGATTTATATATATGAATAAATATGTATACTGATTTATGTATAAATATATTAATATACATATATATATGTATATATATATATATATATATATATATATATATATATATACACACATATATGAAAATGTACATCTATATATACATATATATATGTTTATATATGCATGCATATATATCTATATATATACATGCATCTATATATACTTATATACTTATGATAGTACATATTTTTTCATATGTATATGCATATTTATTGATATATATTTACGTATGTACATTTTTATATTTGTATCCATATGTATATCTATAAATATATATATAGATATACATGTATATATATGTACATATAAATTTATGAATATATATTTCTATATTTATGTTCATATATATATATCATCATCATCATCATCAATCTTTCAAAGTCCATCATTGGACATGGACTCTCCCGAGGATTCGCTATACTTCTCTATCATGGGCGTCGCTGACCCAGCACTTCCTGAACTTGTCTAGCTCGTCTCTCCATCTAATATTCTGCCGGCCTTGATTGCGCATGTGGTCTTGGGGATCCATGTTGTGAGTTGCAATGTCCATCGGTTGTCTGCCATTCTTGCAACATGGCCAGCCCACTGCCATTTGAGATTTTTAATGGAATGTTTGATGTCCCTGACTCTTGTCTTTTATCGGATGTACTGTGCTGTCTCGTGGTCTCTTCATGTGAGGCCCAGCATAATTCTTTCATGTGCACGTTGCATGGTTCTCAATTTGTAGATCTGTCTCTTGGTGAAGTTCTATGTTTCAGCCCCATAAGTCACTATTGGGAGGATGCATTGGTTATACACACTTTTTTTTAAAGATTAATGGAATATTCATATTTCTGAAAGTTGAGTTTGCTCTGCCAAAGGCTTGCCATCCTAGTGTGATTTTTCGCTTGATCTCTTCTTCTTTTGAGGGTCTCATGGAGATTTGTTGTCCTACGTAGATGTAGCGATCTACTTTCTCTAGTTCTGTGTCCTCGATTTTGATCTTGGTGTTTTTATTTTTGATTTGGTTGTTGCGCACGATCTTCATCTTGCTGAAGTTCATGTATATGCTGACTCTCTTGCTTTCTTCATTTAGTTCATCTATCATCAGTTGGAGGTCATGTAGCTTCTCTTGAGAGGTTGCTTAGATACTTGCTGTCTATTGTAGTTCCTTTACACTCCCAGACTGGTCTTATGAAAATCATCTCGAGGCAAACTATAAAGATTGAGTAAGCTGATATCACTTTGTTTTACTCCTTTATGGAGCTAAAAGGGCTTTGAGTCTTTATATAACCTGAAAAAGGGACTGCTGTGTTTATACTAAGCATTATTAAACAATGACCTCCATGAACACAAGGATTTGTACTGAATCGAAAGCCTTTTTGGAGTCAATAAATGCTATGGCGAGTAGTAGTTTATATTCTGCTGTTTTTTTCTTTCAGCTGATTTAACAAATGTAGGTGGTTCATAGTCAATGGGTGTATATATATATATATATATATATATGTACATCATATATATATGTATATATATATATATATATATATATACATATATATATATGTATGTATATATATATATATATATATATATATGCATATGTATATATATATTATATACATATATATATATACATTGTATATATATACATGTATATTGTATATAACGTATATATATATATATATATATATATATATATACATATATACATACATAACCTAATACAATATTTCACCCAACGAGGTTATCCACTAGATGACACAAAAAAACAAATAAAAAAAGCGACTGGAATACCCAGAGATCAAACCCTTTTACTGTCCCACAATAACAAACCCAACCGCATACCCCTTATAACAACCTTCAACAACACACTCCCACCCTTAGCACACATCATCAATAATAGATGGAACATTCTCACGATCAAAACAGATCTAAAAGAAACATTCACAGACCCATGTGTTATCTCCTACCGCAGACCCAAAAACATCAGAGACATGATTAGTAGCAATACTATCGTTAACAATAAAGTCGTACACAAAAATACACCTAGAACAATTAAATTCTGCACACCTTGCAACATAAGAAACAGTCTATGTTGCAACCACCTCAAGCACACCAACACATTCACAAGCACCACCACAAAAGTGAGTTACCACATATACCACAATAGCAACTGCCGCAGTAAGAACATTATATACCTTCTAGAGTGCAATAGGTGTAAGTTACAGTACATTGGCAAGTCCGAGTGGCAATTTAATATTAGACTCAACAATTATAGACATAGGATTAAGTCAAAAAATAATCGTAGCCCACTCCCTGTAGAACTACATTTCCGCACACCTGACCACAATTTTGCCACTGATGCTACCTTCACCATCATAGAAAAAATAGAAAAAACTACTCCAATTGACATAACTAAAGTTCTAGAAAAACACGAAGACATGTGGATCAACAAACTTAAAACCCTATACCCTAATGGATTAAATACTAAACTGAACAACCCGCACCACACAGAACACTAATACACACAACTCCTACCATTAATATCCTCACACCCACATCTTAGACACACTCAATAATGGAAGCTTCAAAGTCACCTAGACCCATAGGGAAAACTTCACCTTAGCCTGTTACAACCCCTGTCCAATTCTTAGCTAAAACACTTTCAGCAACATCTTCAGTAACTTTTAAGGTTGATACCTATGTAGCTCCTTGACTCCACCACCCCTCCTTCTATACTATCCCAAACATACCAAAAAACCCACCTCCCCAACACTACCCCCCACCTTGACACACTCTGCCCTCCCCAAGTCCAACTGCTGCTGCTTTACCAAAATCCCAATACCTGCTGGTCATTCTTACATTCAGCATGAGGCCTCTTGTAGCCCTGACAACAAAACCTACCCACAATGCATAGCCGCTGACAGTGGACTCTGGTTCCACATGGTACATTTTAATTCACACTCACACAACACGCACCACTGATGATGAGAGAAATCTCGAAACATGTATGGACTATTGACAAATAAGGATTAATAAACCTTACCACCAAAAACTTCACTCCCGAGTCTGTCTCACTCTCTAAAGTACACATTATATATATACATTATATATATATATATATACATTTTATATTTATATATAATGTATATATATATAATGTATGCATATATGATGTATATATATATATAATGTATATATGTAATGTATATACATATACATATGATGTATATATATTATGTATATATATATATCGTGTATATATATATATATATCATGTATATATATATGTATATGATATATGTATATGATATATGTATAAAATATATATATCATGTATATATATATATATATATATGATGTATATACATATATATATATATATATATATATATAATGTGTATTGTAAAGAGTGTGACAGACTCGGGAGTAAAGTGTTTAGAGATAAGGTTTATTAATCCTTAGATGTACATGGTCCAGACATGTTTTGGGATTTTTCCCATCTTCAGTGGTGCATGCTGTATGAGTATGTGTTTAAAGTTCCCATGTGGAGCCAAAGTCCACTATCAGGAGCTATGCCCTGTGGGTGAAATATGTTATAAGGGCTGCTGGAGGCCTCCTGCTGAGTGAGAGGAAGTCCAGTTAGGTATCAAGTCTTTGGTTAAGCAGCAGCAGTTGGTTTCTTTATATAATGTATAAATATATATTTATATAATATATATATATATATATATATATATATATATATATATATACTGTGTGTATATATATATGTATATATATATATATATATTTATGTATATATATATATATATATATATAATGCATATGTATTATTGTGTCATCCACATAGAGCTGTTTCGGTGTATTACATCTCTTCAGTGTGGCTATAGATATTCCAATATCCCATCCAGTACCGTGAGGTAGAAACTTTCACTTCAGACCCGCAGGCCGATATCATACCTCTGGACTACAGAACTGGACAGTCAGTAAGGCTGAATTTATGCGTTAAATTCATTCACACAGAAATCCCTCATCCACCAGTGTGCTCTATTCCTATGGAAGAGCATCGCATATATACATATAATGTATATAAATATATATGTATAATGTATATATATATATATATATATATATATATATATATATATATATATAATGTATATATATATATATATATAATGTATATATATATATATATATATATATATATATATATATATATAAAATGTATATACATATATATATAATGTATATATATATATATATATATATATATATATGATATATATAATGTATATATATATATGATGTATATACATATAATTTATATATATATAATGTATATATATATAATGTATGTATATGTATATATATATATGATGTATATAAATATATATAATGTTTATGTATATATATAATCTATATATATACAATTTTTATATATATATATGCTTATACACATTTAATGTTTAGATATATATATATATATACATATATTTATATAATATGTATGTATGCATACATATATATATATATAAGTGATGTTCATATATAATATGTATATATAAATATATATATATATAATGTATATATGAATAGTAGAATGTATGTTAACTACACAAAGTAGCTCATGTTTCTGTCCTCTTTGGGCCTCCTCAGGTGAATCCGTAGATCAACGGTAGGATACCGGCCTCCGGGCCTGAAGGGAAGGTTTCAATCCTGCCTTGCGGTACTGGATTGGATAGCGGATTATCGATAGCCACACTGAAGAGTTGTATTACAATGAAACAGTTGTTTGTGAATGACACAATTATATATGCATGTATATAATATATATCTAAATATAATGTATATATATATGTAACTAACCATATGTATATACATATTTTTTTACATATATATGTGTTGTCATATACATATATATTCATATAAATATGTATTTATTCATATTCATGCATATAAATAAATTTTTCCATATATATATGTTCATATATATATTTATACAATTTCATACCTACATATATGGTATATATACATATAATATGCATATTTATCAATATATATTTCATATATATATTCATATATATACGTAGTTGTATATATATATTCATAGTAATATACGTATATGTTATGGAGAGATCACAAGTCCGTATATAAGGGAGAAAACAGGAGTTCAAGACATTGTAGAATCTACTGGAAAGCTTAAATACCACTTGGCTGGTTATCGTGCAAGAATGGCAGAAAACCGATGAACATCACAGTTCACAACTTGGATTCTCAGAGATCATATGCAAAACCATGCCTGGCAGATCACAAGATGATTAAATGAACTAGACAAATTCAGAAAATACTGGCTCTGTGATGCCCTGATGTGGCAAATCCTTGGAAAGGTCTATGTCCAAAGACGGATGATAAAAGATTGATGATGATGATCATTTACATATATGTATATACATATATGTATTTTTACTTGTGTATATATATATATATATATATATATATGTATGCATTCTTATATATTTAAATATGTACATATATATATATATATATATATATATATATATATATATATATATATATATATATATATATACATATGTATGTACGTATAGATATCTATATTAATTTATACATATTCATATATATGTACATTCAAGTATTCATATATATGTATATTCATGAATATATATGTTTATGTCTCTATATATATTCATAGATTTTTGTAAATATATATATATATATATATATATATATATATATATATATATATATATATATATATATATATACATATTTATCTTATGTATTTATGTAGGTATTAACATATAGATATTCATATATTTATATCTATATATACAAATATTTATGAATATATTTGTTTATGTATATATATATATATATATATATATATTTATACAGTTATTTATATATATTTTATATTCATATACCTAATCTTTCTTATATGTATGCATTATTATTGATATATATTTATACATCTGTATATTTTTATATCCGTAAAAATATATCCATACTGATAGTTATATGTGTATAAATTCTTATATATATATAAATATTTATATATCTGCATATACTTATATTCATATATATACATACTCATATACATATACATAAATTTGTATACATAGACATATATGCATACTAGAAAGCGGATCTGCGGCAAAAACACATTTATGTATCTACTCAGAGCAGAAACACAAATGTATATATATATATATATATATATATATATATATATATATATATATATATATATATATATATATATGTGTGTGTGTGTGTGTGTAAATATGTATATATATATATATATGTATCCATATATATATGTATATTTTTCTGATAATATCCATCTCTCAAATATATATGTACATATAAATATATGTGTATACTTACATATACTTACGTATGCGTATGTGTATGTATATGCATGTTTATGTATATATGTATACATATTCGTATATAGTACAGGTCAGTGATGCAATATAGTAAGTTATAATATGATATGATATTGAGCAATATTCAATACCTTTATATCATGGAGTGCTAGAAGCATTTATCCTTAAATGCTAAGCTGATTCAGAGATAATGCTTGAGATATAGTAGAATGAGGATTTTCTTTATATGTTCATGTTTTCTACTTGCTTTAGTTCCTTCAGGTAAATGATTAGGCATATTTTAGATTCTTGATTGGGATATTTTGTGAAATTTTTCTGTTGGTGTTATTTGGTGGAAGGTATTCTCTATTTTGTTCCATTTGATTTGTCAAATTTGTAGTATGTGTATTTTTGCTGGTGGTTATCAATTACATTTATGGGGTTTTCGTATAAATGTTCATCTTATCAGTAAGTGGCTACTGATTTTGTATGTTTTTTATAGGAATGTTTTATTTTATACTTAGATATCTTAGATTTATCTCTCCACACTAGGATTCCTTCTTTATGACCTTAGTGGGTGTTTTGGTTACCTTGAAGTTTGGTCTATTTCCTTCTGCCTAAGGTAATTATGTTGATTTGGTAGTTCTTTGAGATGTTTGTTATTGTTTGATTATCTATACGTGGGTCACTGAGTATGTTTGTTAATGAAAATTTTGAGCTGTGCGGGCACTTTATCACTATTTCATCTGATCCGTTTAAGAAATGTTTTAAAATTTTTTTTGTTTATTTGGCAAAAGTATGTATTTCACATTTCTCGTTTAGGCATAGGTGGTATGGATTTTCAATTGTTGGGCACATGTAGGTCTGTTCCAATTTTTTCCATTTTACCGTTGGTTTAAAATTTTATCACACATCTACCAATAACATGTAGATAATGATGAACTTTTTTTTATATTTTTCATTAGTAAAGAATGATGTATTGTTTGGTTAATCTAGGTTTAAGGGGTGTTTTCGATATTCCTGTGTCAAATTTAACTTCATTCGGTTTCTCTTGAATTGATATTTTGGATATGTACATGATATTTAATTTGAGAAATTCATTTATTTTGCAGAGGGTATCTATTTTTGCTCATACAATTGCAGTCTAGTTTATTTATGCTTTCTTTGTTAGTATTCATTTTAATTACTCTATTGTTATGTTTTCTGATGAGTGTATTAAAATTTTCAATACATTGCTAATTTTAAATTTGTTTTTGTTAAATATTTTACTTAGTGGGTTGCTCGGGGGAAGTGTTTTTCTATTAATTGGATGAATACTTCATCCAAGTTAGCTTCTACTTGTAAGTTCAATGGTGTTTCTACCTTCATTATTTTTTTTATTGTTGCCTTGTTTTTTGCTATTGAATTTCACTTTTTATCATATTCAAAGTTTGCTTCGATGAAACCGCTATTCTCAAGGGCTTTAGTATAGTTATTTCTAACGATGCTAAATATCATATCATTTGAGGGATTGTTTATCAGTGTAGTTTTTATGGATTTTGGGATCTCTTTAATGATTTTGCATGGGTGGTTAGAACTCGTGTTGATGTACTTGATCACGGAATATTTTTTTCTATATGATTCATAGGTGTTAGTTGAATTAAAAGCAAAATATAAGAAGTCTAGAATTCAAACGTCAGCCTTGATTCCATCTTTAAAATTCATTTTTTTCATTTCTTTTATGATATATTTTTTGATGTTTTCGCATTATTGTGCACTGCTATTTTCTACAATTAGTAGGTCGTCCTCCCAGTATAGTCCTGTATTTTTGGAATCTAGTTTTCTGGTGAGGTTGTATGAAGCATACAGACTGATTTGTTCTGACGTCTTGGCTGAATCAATGCTGCCAAAAGAGACATTAAAACTGCAGACTTCAGTTTTTTTAGTCCATTGTTCTTGATTGTGGAATTGTACCATTCGTCTGCAGTGTTTGAGTATTTCTGTGTCTCTTTTGTTGATATTGGTTGAGGTTTTAGCAAATTCCATACATTCCTCAAAGATAACTTTCGATATACATGGGTTAAAGTCCGAATTCTATAAAGGCTTGAGTGTTTTTTAAAAAATATTACTAGACCAGGTAATGGCAACATTGGTATTACTAGTTTAGATGTTGTTGTTGTTTTATGCTGTTGTTTACATTTTCTAATATTTTCTTACTTATTCTTCCTATCTGTGATTTGTTGTGGGTTAGTTTGTGAAGTCAGGTTTATGGTCTTTCATGAATGTGTAATCATTTTTTTTTGTAGTTTTCCAATCCTATTGCTGAGGTTTAGTTTGTCTGTGATACTTTTTCCCTCCTTGTTTATGATTGTTTTGTGGTTATTTTTTGGAGTATTTGATTTTTTTGTAATTTTGTGTAATGTGTTGATCAAAAGTTTGATGTGAGTCTAGAAGTTTATTCCATACATAATATTACTTCTATCTCCTTTTATAAATATGTTGGCACATTCCTTCATGTGTTCAATTTCTTTTTCTAATTGTTATTTGCTTATGTATTTGTTGAATGTGATGTTGGTGATAATCATGAGATCTTGATGAAGTTTTTGAGAAGTTTGCTTTGTAGTGTGCATTTTTTGTGTTTTAAAGCCAGAGAAATCCTTTTCTTCATTTTGTTTGTTGGGTTGGTTGATATAGAAAAAGGTTTTCCATTTTGTGTCTGATGATATCCTCTGTCATTTCTAATAACTATATTTGGTAGTGGTGTTTGTTGAGGATGGGGATTTGTCTCAGAAAAAAATGATGAAAATTCAATTTTTCCATGATTGAAGTGGGTAAAATTAATATCTTTAACTGTGCTCAAACAATGAAATAAATTTTCACCCAAAAGAGAGAATAGGGATGAAATATAACATAGTATAATATAATAAAATATGATGTTCGATGTATGATGGGTTTATCACGGTACACATTATCTTTAATGAGCAAAAAATATGTAAATAATACATAATGAAGTTCATATTACTGGAGAATGTTCAAAATAAATTATAAACCAACAGTAAAATAAAAAATTTCGAGATGAAATTATACATGCCACAACCGTCTAAATGAGGAATTCAAAATTGTCAGTTTCTTCTAACAAAATAAAGAAAATAAAAAATCAAGATAGATTTATCAAATAGGAAAAATTAAATAATTGAAATTCTGGCATCGCTCTGAATTTTTAACACCAAGTATGACTCGATAACCCATATATCAGTGCATTAAAAGTGATATAGATAGTTCACCCTGATAGTCATCTCAAATCACCACCTAATCAACATTGCATACACCCCACTGTCTAAGTAAATTAAGAAAAATACAATTCACCATTGCCATAATAACTCAACATAGGTAATAAATTGAATGAAAAATCTTGGTTCAAATCAAAACATACCCTCAGAACACACACTGCTCAGTATCCATTTA
>OY735202.1:54604865-54662365 GCA_963457665.1 Thysanoteuthis rhombus
CTACCCACGAATACAGAATTCCCACTAAATGAGAAAGAAATCATAAAACAAAATAACTACCAACGAGTGCTGTAATCCAACCAAATGAAAAAGAAACGCATAACATGCAAAACCTAAATACTAACAAGAACAGTATTCCAACCTAAAAATAACTACCAACAAGTACGGTATTACTTCCAAATACAAAAAAAGAACGTAACAACAAAACATAACTATCAATGAGCACAGTATTCCCATTACATGAAAAAGAAAAGAATAACAGGCAAAGCATAACTACCTATAGCACAGAAATACCACTAAATGAGCATCTGTTGCTGCTGGGTCATTGGCCCCAAGAGACTCAGTAACATCACTTATCTTGGGTGGGGGTGATTAGCTCTGAAAGCAACTACCCAAAGTCTTCACTAAGAAAACACCTGTTCTGTCCTACTGAGTCATCAGTCCAACAAGCGACCATTTAAACATAGCCCTCAAACTGTCACCAAAAGGACATCATTATACATAGGCACCAACAACGTCAGAAAACTGTCAACTAATATACACCTAACCGATCTAGAAAGTGAAATCAAAAATGTCGAATAGGACATCATAGGCATTAGCGAGGTAAGAAGACCTAATCAAACTAAGAAGCCGAAATCTTCTTTACAGCTATGGAAAAGATAAAGTAAAACAAAGTGAAGTAGGCTTTCTTATCAATAAGGATCTCAAAAATAATGTAGCAGGCTTCAAAGCCATCTCTGACCATTTAGCTAGTGTCACCATACAACTTTCAAAGAGGTACAAACTCAATATAATCCAAGTCTATGCTCCCACTTCGCAATCAACCCAAGAGGAAATAGACAACTTCTATGATGACCGGAACCTCCTACACCAAGAGACCAAAAAACATTTCAATGTCAGCATGGGAGTCTTCAACGCACAGGTAGGACAAGGAAATGAAGATTGTGTCGGCAAATTCTGATACAAAGTACGGAATGAGAGAGGAGAAGATTTTGTAAACTTTGCAACAGCTAACGGATTCAAAATCTTGAACACCTTCTTCAAAAAGGAACCCAATAGGAAATGGACTTGGAAGAGCCCCAATCACGAAACAAAGAACAAAATAGACTACATCCTAACAGACAAAAACAATATCATTAAGGTCATCCAAGTTCTGAATCAAGTCAATGTAAGCAGCGACCACATAATGGTAAGATGTAAAATGCGAGTGAACACCAACAAAGAATGTAGGAAAATGTTTGACACAAAACCGTAACAACTAAACATACCAAGAGAGCACGCTCAATCTTTCCAGCTTGAACTGAAAAACAGATTTTAAATTCTTACTGAACAAGATGACACCAAGATCAATGAAATAAACAACAAAATGACAGGATCTATGATAGATGTTGCCTCTATATTCAAACCAATAAGCACATAACCCATTAATAAAATCTCTGATGAAACCAGAAATCTCATGGAAAAATGCAGAAACCTCAAGCCGCCGACAACAACAAGAGAGAAAATTGAAGAGACCAAACTTAATAAATTTATCAGGAAAAAACGAAAGGAAGACAGAAGAAAATACACAATGACAGTCATCAAATCGACTCTTGAAAGAGTTCGGGGCTTCAAAACTATAAACAAAGGCCTCAGTTCAGGATGAAAACAAATAACCAGCATACTCGAGGAAAATGGAAATCTAATGACAGACAGAGACAAGATTGTCGAACGTGCCAAAGAATTTTACCAAAATCTTTATTTGTCCAAATAAGGACACCAAAACAATGAAAAGGATACACAAAACGTGAGCAATCAACTCGAGAACTTCCCAGAAATAACCCAGAGGTAGGTGAAACAAGCCATTAAACAGACAAAGAAAGGAACAGTCCCAGGACCAGACAACATCACCATCGACCTATGCCAAAAAGCAGGTAAAATCATCAATAGGAAACTGGCCATCATTTTCAACTTGTCTCTAAAACACAGTGAAGTCCCAGATGATTGGGACACTGCTATCATAATGCTTTTATGTAATAAAGGAAACCTGAAAGACATCAACAAATACGGGACTATGAGCCTACTCAATTGTGTATACAAACATTTTACAAAAATCATCACCAACCGAATCACAAAAACACTTGATGAAAACCAACCATGAGAGCAAGCTGGCTTTAGAACTTCAGCTAGATGAAGATCATATGCAGCAACCACATAGGAGATAAAAACACTGAGATCAAAATTGAGGACACAGAACTAAAGAAAGTAGATCAATGCATTTACTTAGAACAGCAAATCTCCATGAAACTTTCAAGAGAAGAAGAAATCAAACAAAGAATCACACAATGGCAGACAACCGATGGACATCACGACTCACAACATGGATACTCCTAGATCACATTCGCAACCGAGGCTGGCAGAATATTAGATGGAGAGATGAGCTAGAGAAATTTAGAAAGCACTGGCTCCGCAATGTCCATGATAGAGAAGTGTGGCGAATCCTGGGGGGAGTCTATGTCCAACAACAGACATTGAAAGACTGATGACGATGAAAAAAAGAAAGCGTACCATGCAAAACATAGCTATCAACAAGTGCAATACTAACAAGTACAGTATCCCCACTAAAAAAAAATGAAAAGCAAAACGAACCAAACGTAACTACTAACAATACAGTATTCCCTTTAAAAAAAAAGGAAGCATGACTAGCAAACACATAGCTACCGACAAGTATTGTATTCCCACAAAATAAACGAGAAAATCTTAACAAACTAAACATAATTCCCACTGAATGAAAACAAAAAGTGTAACAAGCAAAAATAACTACCAACAAGTACAGTATTCCCACAAGATGAAAGAGAATAGTATAATGAGCAAAACATATCTACCTATAAGAACAGCATTCCAACTGAATGAAAAAGGAAATCATAAAAAGCAAGACATGTATGCCAAAAAGTACAAAATTCTGACTAAATATAAAAAAGTATAACAAGCAAAACATAACCACCTTGAAGTAAAGTATTCCCACAAAATAAAAGAGAATAGTATGACAAGCAAAACCTAATTACCAACAAGTACTGTATTCCCACTAAATGAAAACAAAAAGAATGACAAGCAAAACATAACTATCGACAAGTACAGTATTCCTACTAAATAAAAGAGAATAGTATAACAAGCAAAACATAACTACCAACAAATACAGTATTCCCATTAATTGAAGGAGAAATGCATAAAAAGCAAAATATAACTACCAACAAGTACAGCATTCCCATTAAATGAAAATGGAAAGCATAACTAGCAAAACGTAACTACCAACATGTACAGTATTCAAACTCAGTGAAATTGAAAAGCATAACAAGCAAAACATAAATACCAGCAAGTACAGTTTTCCTATCAAATGAAAAAAGTATAACAAGCAAAACATAACAATGAACCAGTACAGTATTCCTAAGTGATAAAAAAGAAAGGCATAGCAAGCAAAACATAACTACCTATAAGTGCAGTATTCCCACTAAATAGATAAGAAAAGCATAAAAACAAAACATAACTATCAACAAGTACAGTATTCCCACTGAATGAAAAAAGAATGCATAAGAAAACATAACTACCGTCAAGTATTGTATTTCCATTAAACAAAAAAAAGAAAGAATAACAAGCAGAATGTTACTTCCAACAAGTACAGTACTGAAGGAAAAAGAAAAGCAAGTATAACCACCATCAAGTACAGTAATCCCACTTAATAAAAAAGAAGTATAACAAACAAAATATAACTACCGTCAAGTACAGTATTCCCACTAAATAAAAAACACAAGCTTAACAAGCAAAACATATCTACCAACAAATACAATATTCCCATTAGATAAATAAGAAAAGTATAACATGCAAAATATGACAAATCGTTAATGTTGAATGTACAGAACACTGAAATAAATCCATCACACGTCGGATATTGTATTATATAATCTTTTTTTCTTGATTTGTATTGTGGCATGTATATTTATACATACACATATATATGTATATATATATATATATATGAATATATGTATATATATGCATATATATTCCTATATATTGACATGAGTGTCTAATTATATACATGTATATATATATATGTATATATATATATACATATATGATATTGTGTTTGTCCTTTCGTAAATTTGATTTGAAACCATGAAAAACGTGTTTCTTTGTCTTTTGAAAATATAAGCTACATACTCTCAAAAGAGGAGGAAATCAAGCGAAGAATCACTTCGGGACGGCAAGCCTTCAGCAGAGCAAGCTTTCAAGAACCAGATGATCCCAATAATCCTAAAAAGAAGAGTATACAACCAATGCATTCTCCCGATAGTCAATTATGGAGCTGAAACATAAAACCTAACCAAGAGACAAGCCTGCAAACTAAGAAGTATGCAACGTGCACATGAGAGAATCATGCTCAACCTTACATGGAGAGATCACAAGACGGCACAGTATATAAGGAAGAAAACATCATCGAAATTATTAAAAAACTCAAATGGCAATGGGCAGGCCATGTTGCAAGAATGAAAGACAACCGATGGACATCATGTCTCACAACATGGATCCCCAGAGATCACTTGCGAAACCAAGGCCGACAGAACACAAGATGGAGAGATGAAAAACTGACGATGATGATGATGATACATGTATGACTGTGTGTGGGCTCATCAATAACTCAGTGGCCTCATGATGGAAACAACCAGTCACTTTAAGCAACAAACATCATTAATTTTTCATCACAATCTTTACAATGCACTCAACTCAACACTTTTCTGTTGATTAAACTTCATACAGTGAAAATTTTAGCTTGAGACCATGCAAAGCTATGAATGTATGCACGTATATATGTATAAAATATTGTAAATGATTGCCATAGCCCAGTGGTAGTTTAATCTCTTTTAGTTGATAGGTTGGGGATCAATCACTGCTTGTGTCATACCAAACACTTTTAAAATGGTACTTAATGTCTTTTTGCTAAACGCTTAGCATAAAGAGTAAGAGTGAGGAATCCTGATGAAGGATAGGCTCAGCCACGTTTTCTTGTGCCGGACACATTCTTCAGAGGTGCCCCAACAACATGGTACAAGAGATGAATAAACCTCTGTAGTGAGTCAGAAAACCCATGACCAAGTGTACCTCAATTGGCAAGTGGATGTAGCCATGGTTACCTGTAACTGTACATTCTGGGATGTTTCAGCTATACATATTGCATGTGGGTGATTAGGTGTGTGCCCTTCACATAACTGAGAAAAAAAGAAAACTTAGAATTGTGACATCAAATCTGAATGTAAAAACTTCTGTTCATTGGCAAACATGCTGCTGTATCTCCTTACACATTGGCTGCTCAGCAACAAGCATGTTTTGGAAGATAATTTACAAACAAACTGTTTTCATTAGAAAAACCTGGCAAAATTTCTTTCATTTCATTCCAGTGAAAAGTAACTACAAATAGACTAGTTAGCTATTAACCTTTCAAAGTATGTAGCAATTGCTACACCTTCACATAACTTCAATCCCGTGATATCTTAAGGCTCATTATTTGGCTGAACAAAAATCTGGTATGTTTCCATTGAGAATCAATCGTTCTTTTTTACATCATCCAATGTCTACTTCTTGCTTATTATCAGAAATAATCTCTAACAGAAAAATAATTGAATTAAAAACAATTTTTGCTTTGATAAAATTGGAATATTTTTCAATGTTATCTCATTTTCTAGTTTGGAATAAAATATAGGTTCTATGCCGGCAGTCATTTTAGCATTAATCCTGATATGGAGAAGTAAAGTAGGAAAAAGATGTGAACAGATTAAAAATAATTGGAAAAGTTTAAGTAGAATATGGTAGTCTGTAAGAAATGAAATAATTAAATAATTAAATTTAAGTTTGGGGTATTTATGTTTCAAGTAAGTTATGGTCATCTTTAAAACCCCCAAAGTTTCCCCTTTAATAGCTCAATGTCAGTCATTTAATAATAGCTTAATATACAAAATAAATGACTGGCTACTTGTCTAGGTTTCAAAGTTAGTAATGGCTATCATTCATTGGAAGGCTCTTGATATCTTCACTTCTTTTTTTTTCTTCCCCATCAATGTATAATCTCTCAGTGTTATAATGCAATAATCAGTGGCAACCGATGAACCTAAAATTTGCTGTTTTGTATCCGATTACAAAATGAAGTATATCGTTTCTTCTTGACCAGATATTAAGACATGTTCTTGCCTTTTCCAAAATTCTGAAGTTAGATATTTGTGGTTGTTGTTAAAGAACAACAATGCATTTGCCTTTTATGCCTCAAAGATGTACAAATTATCATTTTTCAACACTTGAAAATTCAACGATGACTCTTTTTCCTTAAAATAAACTTGGTGCCTATTTATCTGTATCTTCACTATCAATCTACCTGATAACTAGAGAAAAGAGATATGCAAAAATAAAAATGATAAAATGAACATTTTTTCAAGTTTAGGTATTTATGTATTTGAAGAGCTAATATCCTTAACTTAAGCCAACATCGTAGTGACCCCAACGTGTTGAAAAAATCAGCAAGATTTTGATGAGAACAAGATAAGATAAAATATACTCTTATGAAGTATATGGAAACGAAATTTGAGAGATTCATTAATAATCCATTAAAGAATGATTACCAAATGTTTTCAGCTATAAAATCCACCTGAAGTTTTTTGCCATAACTTATAAAGGGTGTTTTCTAATGCGATTTCTTTTGAGCTTCCTCATTGGAATTCTGGTTTGAAGTATGAAATAAACAAGGGACAGAAACACTAGTTGACCAAGTTTATAACAATTGATGTTTCAAAGAAATTTAAGCTTCAAATGATTAATCGACTATTTGGAGTACTGAACATCTTGGAATCATCTTAAAGATACGGGATGTAATCGGTTAAATTTAAGATGGCTTAAAATTTCATTACTCAACTCTGGGACCCTACGTATAGCTTTGGTTCCAAGGATTGACCACAAAAGAGAAAGTAAACTTTAAATGTTTTACACATTGATTGTAAATGTCACTGTTCATGTGTTGATTGGGAATGTGTTTGTATGGTTGTATATTTTGAATCAATATTACCAAACTTCATTCCTAAGTCAAACTTATTTAGTAAGAGACTGAATATTCAGTGGAAATTTTCATTGGCATCCTTTCTTTTTGAACATAAGTTGGAATGAAGCTGTACCAATGCATGCCAAGTTGATTTTTACTACTATTACTAACAATAGACCAACATTGAGTGTTTCCACTAACTTTCTTTTAGACAGAGGGTCATCACAGTAAAAATTCCTTTCTTTGATTCTGCCTGTGTTCATCTTCGGCAAGTTAGATGAGTAGAATGAAAAAACCAAACATTGTAAATGAAGAACATGCTGAATTAACAATAGCTTTTTCTTGATCTGTTGTTTGAGATTGTCTATGCTTATTGATCTACTTGTCTACTGTGTACCACACGACAGCAACCACTTCTTCAATGTTGATACTAGCATCATAGCAGCTGCTGCTTAATTCTTATTGCTATTCTCAATGTAACAATGACATTTCAAATTAATCTCACCATAAAAATATATTGAATCTTTAAAACAGAATCATTTTGTAATTTTTTGCTTTTCTCTCTAAGCCAGATTCTGCTATTTCTCCTTTCTTGTTTTGTTTGTATATCAAAAAGTCCAGTTGATGTTTTTGAAATTTTTTTTACAAAAACTGATTTACAATCATTTACTCAGTATCATCAAGTTTTCGATTTGCAGTCATCTACTCAGCAGAGTTGAGTTTCTGATTTGCTATTACCTGCTCAGCTGAGTCAAGTTTCAAGCAGAAAATTTGATTAAAGTATTTTTGTTCTTTTGTATTCCACTCTTATGATTTATTTACATCTTTTATTGAAGTTGAAGAAGACAATTTTATGTACTGTTTGTTTACCCTCAAGTTATACTTCTGACAATATTGAAGACAATCTATACTTCTGTAAAGCATATGTACATTTATAATGAATGTGTTCTTATATATTTTAAATAAAATATCGGCTATTTCAGACTAAATAATCGTTTTGCAATTATAGTTTAAAATTTAGTAAATAAAGAGCAGTTTTTAAATATAGCAATTATGGAGTGTTTAATTTGTTTTATGTTTTAATTTTTGGATTTCATTGTCATCTAAATTTTTTTGTAATGTATGAAACGATAATGCTCCAGCCACTTAATACATTTGACATTACGGTAGTAATGTTGTATAATATAACAAGTTTCCTAACTGATATTCAAAAAAGTACTAATATTATTGTCTTTTATTCCTTGACTTATAAAAGCAATTTTATAAACTCTCACAATATTTTCTGATAATATTTTTGACATTTCTTTAAATAGCAGTGACTTGTTTCATTAGTTTTTTAATCATTAGTTTTCATAAATGAATATAGAAACATCTATATGATTATATTTTTCACTTTGTCACAATATTTTCTTGTTTCAAAGATCCCTTCAATGCTGTATGTGTATGTATAGAACACATAGACTGCTGGATGGATTCAATTAAAATTGGGCTTTTTGATTCCAAGAGTGTAAAAAGCATTTTTGGATCTCACTGAATTGTCAGTTAAAACAAAAATGCTATGATTAACAGCATTTATACACAATAATGATAGTGGAGTTATTTCCTTTTCTTTTTGACTTGCTATGCCCATTTGCTGTAAAATTGGAAAACTTATTCTTTTCAACTCTAATAGGAAGAATAGTTGTTTTAGAATTTCACAAAATTATTGTGGAAATTTTGAATGTATTCAAAGAGGTAATCTGTTGAATTATTATCAATAATTTATCTGAATAATTGATTTTAAATTAATTGAAAGATATCCTATTGATGTACATATGATTTAAATAAGGCATAAATAATAATCTAATTCTATTATTAAATCAATTTTGTTGTAACAGTATCTATCCAATCTATTCTTCATCTGGTACATTGTTGAAATTTTGAAAGAAACAAAAAGCTTCAGGTAAGAATCAAACTTATATCCCGTTCCTGCTCCCAATTCTTTTATCTGATTCTGTACATGCTATTTTTTTGACAATTTAATAATAGTAGTTGTAAGTTGTTTTGAGATTTGGAAATTAAGTATTTTTGATTACATATACTTTTCATAGATAATTTTGTTTATATTCTCTCTATATATTTTAATTCATTTTTATCATATTTAAAAAGATAAAAATCACCTTAAATTCAATTAAACCCAGTTTCTAAGCATCGATTACAAGGATAATCTCCGCAAAATTATAAATATCAAGTCAACTACCAATTATTTTATATATGATATATTTTTTTCTGTATATGAATGCCATGTCTGGGGACGCTGTGATAAACATACACACCATTCTATTGGTGTCTACAGGTGTAAAACTAATAAGATGAGGCTGTGAAAGTCTTTCCCAGCACTTATGCTTAAACTCTAATTAACTGATTAAAGAATTATCTTCAAAAGATGGACCATCAACACCAAAAGTTAACTCATTCATTATTAAGTAATTACTATATACAGTGGCAAGCAAATGTATTTGACCCCACTTTCAAATTTTTCTTATTTTATTGCATTACAACCTGTAATCTGAATGGATTCTTTGATAGAAAATACTCCAAATAGGTGAGGTGGAATTTTTGAAAAATCTTGTTTTAAATTTTTTTAAAGAATAAAAAACTAAAAAGTAGTGCATACATAAGTATTTGACCCCTTTGCCACTGTATAACTTAGCTGCTTAAGTTTTTTTTCATGATTAACTGTTTCCAGCTTTATACTGACCGAATCATCTAAAATGTGAATAACAGGCTCTACTTCAAACTGCAACTGCTTCTATCCAATTCATTATTCACTATTGTATAGTTTTTATATTTTCATATCATAGTGTTTATTTGTTCTCAATTTATGCATTGAAAAAAGCAATTTGTGTTTTCAGTCTACAGTAATATTAATTTGCATTTGAAATAAATAAGTGAATATATAAATAAATCTTTTTATCTGTAAGTTGATCGACATTCATCTCATTAGTTTATTCAAGTGTCAATACTATTTGAACCATGAAAGACTCACTCTGGAACAACCTCTGCGATTAGCCATGGGCAAAGATTTCTTTACTTAATTGGTGTTAATAAATTAAACCTGTCCTTTGCAGCTTAAGTCAATAAACAAGACACTTGAAATGAGATACTGACTAATCAACTAGAATAAGTGGCTTACATCTGTGTTACTGCAGATTTTGATTAGAGTATTTTTAAATGTTTTCTCTCCAATATGGATAAGTAAAAAAACAGATATTTTGAATAAGCACATAGCTTTTCATTGGTTTTATAAACATCTCTTCAGTTTTTATATAGAGTTTGGGAAAGAATTGTTGATACATTCATTTAGAAAAATTATCTTAAAAAATATTTGATGTTATTTATAGTCCTCCATTATGTTTTGGATATTGCATCTGTTGAATTAATCAAGATAGAGGATTTTACAAATTATATGCATTCATATTCAAAAGCTGGATCTCTTCCTAAATCCCTTCTTTCATAAAATGGACTAGTAAGGCTGTTGAAAAATTGATCTTACCCCTTATAGATGTTCATCTTTTAAAAAGTTCAGCCTAACACAATTTTTTTTGCAAATCCTTTGTTTTTGAAGATATCCTGGCTTTATTTCACTTCATTAGCCATGTGCATTCATGTTATGCATAGTTCAACTGCATTTATATAACACTATGCTATATTTACTGGTGTATGTGCAATGGGAATAACCCCAATGATGTTGTTGAAAAAATGATCTTATAAATAAGTAAAAAAAATCTCAAAGATCAAGTAGTATATAGAACCCATTTCCATCCAATCAATTTATGCATCTAAGTAAAATTAGTTATAGCTTACATCATCTTTTAGCGGAGAGACTTGGTCTTGACAATTCATTTTTGACACATCACATAGAAATCTGACTTGAATATTTTTTATTACCTGTGTATAAAAATTATTTTCTTCTATCAAATTTTCTTTTCTTACATATATGAAATGAATTGCTGAGAATGAATATCCTCTTATAAAATTCAAACATGAAACTGGCATTCAAACATTCTACCCTATATATTGATTGTCTTATTTTACGAATATTGAACTAAAAATAGAGTTTTTGATAGAATTCTTTGGCACGTTTGACAATCCTGTCTCTGTCTGTTGTTAGGTCTCCATTTTCCTCAAGTATGCTGTTCATTTGCTTCCATCCTGAATTGAGGCCTTTTTTGAGAGTTGATTCAATGACCGCTGTTTCTTTTTGATTATTTTATTCAGTTCAGTTACTTCAATTTTCTCTCTTGTTGTCGTTGATGGTTTCCGTGTTTTTTCCGTGAGATTTCTGGTTTCATCTAAGATTTTATTGATGGTTTGTGTGCTCATTGGTTTAAATATAGTAGTGACTTCCATTAGAGTGGCTGCTTTTTTGTTGAGTTCATTGATGTTGGTGTCGTTTTCTTGTTCAGTAAGAATTTAAAATCTGTTTTTCAGTTCAAGCTTGAGGAAATGAGTGTGTTCTTTTGGCATGTTTAATGGTTGCGGTTTGGTTTGGAACATTTTTCTGCATTCTTCAAAGGTATTTACTTGCATTTTACATCTTACCATTCTGTGTTGCTTCCTACTTTGATTTGATTTAGGACTTTGATGTCCTTGCTTGTGTCACTTCTGTCCGGAGGGATGTAGTCTATTTCATCCATCATTTTGTGGTTGGGGCTTTTTCAAGTCCATTTCCTATTAGATCCCTCCTTAAAGAAGGTGTTCATGATTTTGAACCCATTAGCCATTGCAAAGTTTACAAGATCTTCTCCACTCTCATTCTACACTTTACACCAGAATTTGCCAAAGCAATGTTTATTTTCTTGTCCTACCTGTACATTGAAATCTCCCATGATGACATTGAAGTACTTTCTGGTGTCTTGGAGCAGGAGGTTCAAGTCATCATACAAGTACTCTATTTCCTCTTGGGTTGATTGCAAAGTTGGAGTATGGGCTTGGATGATAATCAGTTTGTATCTCTTTGAAAGTTGTATGGTAACACTGATTATTTGGATTTTAATAGCTTTAAAGCCTGCCAAGTTGTCTTTGAGATCCTTATTGATGGGAAAGCCTACTCTACTTTGTTTTACTTTCTCTTTTCTCTAGCTTTAAAGAAGATGCTTGCTCTTCCGTTCGATTTGTTCTTCTCGGGTTTTTCTCATTTCACCAATGCCTATAATGTCTCATTTGATGTTTTTGATTTCATTTTATAGATTGGTTTGGTGTATATCAGTTGAGAGTATTCTGATGTTGTAGGTGCCAATGTATAATGTTGTTTTTTTGATGATGGTTTTTGGGCTATGTTTGGGTAGTTGCTGCTGGACTGACGATCCGGGGGGAACGGTTGTTCTCTTGCTGAAGTGTTTAGGTAGTCGCTTTTGGAGCATATCACCCCCACACAAAGCCTATGATGTGGCTGGACCTTTTGGGACTGAAGACTCAGCAAGAATGGCTGGTGTTGGGGAGTGTTGGGCTGTGCCCTGCCATGTTGGTCCATGACATATTGGCCGGGGTGTGGTGAATTGGTTATTCTGAGTGGCTTTAAAGCTCCACCAGCTCTTAGCATCCTTCCTATATATTTTGGAAGGTAGGTATGGCCTTTTGCAGTATTGAAAAGAAAAAAGGTATGGAGTATGGTACATTTTTTTTTTTACACAGAATAACAAACAGGATATGCAAAACACTAACAATCAACTTGGGGGTTTCCCAGAAGTAACCCCACGGAAGGTGAAACAAGCCATCAAACAAACAAAGAAAGGAAAGGCTCCAGGACTAGACAGAGCCATTGATCTACTCAAAAAAGCGAGTAAGATCTTCACTATGAAACTGGCTATTCTATTCAACTTATGCCTAAAACAATATAAAGTCCCCAAAGATTGGAACACTCTGAAACCCAAAATATACATATACAAACTTTTAACAAAAATCATCACCAACCAAATCATATAAACACTAGATGAAAGCCAGCTATGGGAACAAGCTGGCTTTAGAAGAAGCCACTTGACCATTGACCACCTGAATTCTATAAATCAGCTGAAAGAAAAAGCAGCAGAACACAAGCTGCCACTCACTGTAGCGTTTATCAACTTAAAAAAGGCCTTTGATTCAGTGGAAATCCTCACAGTCATGAAGGCCATCACTCTACTAGGTGTAGACCCCATATACATTAGAATGCTGCAACATATATACTATCGCAGCAGCTCCTTTATAAGGCTACATAAAGACTCTGAGCCCTTTCAGCTCTGAAAAAAGGTGATACCAGGTAATAACAGCTCACCCAGTCTTCACAGCCTACCTCAAGATGACCTTTTGAGACCTAGACAGGGAGAATAAGGGAATCAAAATAGATGTTGATATCTGAACAACCTTACATTTGCAGACAATATTGCCCTTTTTGCAGTGAACCTACACAACTTGCTACTAATGCTAGATAAACTAAATGAAGAAAGCAAGAAAGTTGACCTACACATTAACTTCAGCAAGACAAAAATCATGTACAACAATAATATCGGAAATGAAAACTCAAAGATCAAATTTAAAGATGCAGAACTGGAGATAGTAGACCACTACATCTACCTGAGGCAACAGATCTCTATGATACTCTCAAAAGAAGAAGAAATCAAGCAAAGAATTACCCTAGGATGGCAAGCCTTTGGCAGAGCAAGCTCAATCTTCAAAAACAGGGAGATCCTATTAATCCTAAAAGGAAGGATATACAATCAATGCATCCGTGTTGATAGTCATTTATGGAGCTGAAATATAGATCCTAACCAAGAGACAGGCCCCCAAACATGGAACTCCAGAGATCACATGCATAACCGAAGCCAGCAGAGTACTGGATGGAGAGACATTGAACATATTCAGAAAGTATTGGCTCCACAACGCCCATGATGAAGAAGTGTGGTGAATCCTGGGGAAGGTCTATGTCTAATGATGGATGTCAAGAGACTGATGATGATGAACTAAAAATGTTTTATATTATCTTATGAAGTGAAGTGACTGATCAGTTTAACTTGATAACTGATGATAAAATTCATCTGTGACTTGAATTTGCCAAATATATGAATATTTAAAATGGAAATATAAGGCCTAAAAGGAATTATCAAAACCTAATATCTTATCTCTCAGACAAAAAAATATAAACCAGCATTAGATCATTATACTTTCTTTGCATTGTCAATAAGTTTATCATAACCTAATTCAATATTCCAAAAATATACATTCTTGATGATAATTCAGTTTACAATAATTCACAGTTATTCTGGAAAACACAAAGTTTTTTTTTCTGTATAACACTGAACACTATTCTTCTTTTTATAAAATTCAAAGTTGAAGACAAATCACTTGAAATTCTTGTCTTTCAAGTATGAGATGTTTATTGGAAATTTCCCAATGAATCAAATTTGATATTAACCCAGGTATCAGGAATAGGTTTTTCTTGATTTTACAAAACAACAATTTACAACAATGTATAGTGCCCTCTATACTTTTACTCAAGGATTAAATATGGAACCTTCCTTTTAGCTAGATATCAAAAACGTCTCTTCAGATGACTTCCTCCTATAAAAGCCCAGAATACATGTGATCAATCGCTCATTAGCGCCGATGCCTCTAGCTGGTTACGCCCTTTCAGCCCTGACTATTCTTTCTCTCTCTTTCCTTCTCCCTAAGATCAGTATCATTTTGGCAGTCTCCCGCCTGATCCGAACTTTACCATTTTTCTCTTGTGACCAATCACTGTACTAGCTTTGCCCATTCCTGTTCCCTGATGCTGAGGCACCTCAAATACGCACTGCTACACAGCTGTGTCCTCACCATGTGCTCTAAACATGTATACACCTCTCACTCTCATGAATGAAATGGCAATGCTTTTTACTATCTGATAGTCACAATGACTTCTCTTAATTTTCCTTACTTCGGAAAGTGCATGGATTAAACTCCATATGTTCTTTATCTTACATGATCTGTCTGTCGTGTGTTCTCCAGCATCAGAGAATGGCCCCCAACTTGGCAGTTTGGCATACACACTGAACCCAGTCTCTATAACCATTCCTCGGTATGCACCAAGCCTTATGGATTCAAAAGCAGTTCAGATACCTCCACTTTGACTCTGATGATTGTACTATTATGGTACCAAAGCTGCCACCTTTCACTATCTCTTCTTTTCTTTTTACACGATTGATCCAATTAATATTTTCATTACATATATTTCATTTTCATTTGTTATTTGTCATTTATGTTCCTATATTAAATGTATGTTTTATTTGTTCATCCAAACACTTGTATACGTCCTTTTTACTTTGTTTCACCACCGCGTCTACGTTCATACTTGGTGCGCATTCTCTTTGTACCTTTCCCTTCCTCCTTCCACATTTCCAGTGACGTCAGCTCACAGCGCTAACACTAAACCACACGGATGCAAAATTGTTTGTCTCCAACATCTTTATGCTACCCATTCCTCAGCAAGAACTACTGATAACAATAAAAGAACCACATATCACTTATAACTGATGACCCCAATTATATATAAGAACTAATATTCCTTTTACTTGGTTTATTCAAAATCAAAGCACAGATTGGATTTGTACATCTTGCGAATATTTTGCAGCAGGTTTTTCAATTTATCAATCTCACAATTTTAGTAAGAAGTAAAAATATACGTATTATGAAAAAACTGTAACTATATTTTCTTGCTTATAATTCCACTTTGTTGTTTCTGTACTAAAATTTCCTTTTTGAATCTGTGAACAATCTTATCTATTGAAAAAGTTACTTTTAAAAGTTTGTGTGATTACAGTTATCCCTTTTCCATTAAAGGTTTCACAATGATTTGTTGTTCAGTCTTGAATAATTAAATAGGAATTTTTGAGGGAGTTTTCTGACCTATCGCGGGAAGCCAAATCATAGAAAATGCACCGTGCAGTACGAACAAAAAATTGAAAGTTTAGAAAAATATATATGGTATAGTATTTATGTTAATTTATTTATACAGTCAATATAAACCAGGTTAAAAAATATTTACACTTGTGAACCAGTTAGTTTAAGGGTATTTTAGACATTAGTTTTTTTTTCTAATTCCCTGTGCTGTAAACAAATTCATTTATTCATTTTGTTAGTAGATGAAGTATTAGAAATCATTTTTAACTGTCTTTTTCATTTTTATGCTAATATTTACCTTCATCTTAATATTCTTGTTGTTATTCATCAGAACTTATTTCAGACCAGAAAAAAATGCAACTGAAATATTAAGATGATTGTAAAAGGGAAAGAAAATGGGTAATACTCACTGTGCTGTAGTTTTATGAAATTTTTGGTTTTAATAAATGAACTGAATGTTTTTTCTACAAGCTGAACTTGTAAAGCATATTGAAATAAGTATCTTCATAGAAAGTTTAATTTTGGTCATAGCTGCAAAAACATAGCACAAAGTTAGTTGAAAGAAAAAGAAAAAAATACTTTTGTGTACTCACAGGATTTTTGTACAGATTAAAGTAGATTTTTTATGTTTTTGCCTGAGAAAATATCAATGGATCTGTCACAAGAAAAGTCAAATTTTAAAATTGAAGTACTCTAAATGCTGTACTGTATTCATTTATTTGTACATTTACAATTTGGGGATGAAGTGTTTATTGATTGTATGAGTGTGTGTGTATTGCAGTTAACCTGAATTTATTTCCTGATGAAATATATTTCAGCTTTTATTGCAAAATATCATTTCATTTACTCATACACTGGCAAAGAGATCATAAATCTGATGATCATAATTAGCACCAACAAAGATAATTCAGAGCTGTTATCCTCAACAGGCCTCCTGCCACAGCCTTCAAAAGCCAGAGAAATTAAATTGATATATGAAGATAGATTGAAAGAGATTTGCTCTCAAGATTTATGGATACTTTTTGTGTTTTCATGGGATAAATCTAGGAAAATTCTATTTATATTTCTGCATCCCTTTTCCAAATATCATTAAAAATCATACACGAAGTCTGTCTGGAAAGTATCAAGTCATTTCGAATATATCAAGAACAAGTTGTGCAGTGTTAGTCAGTCAGCAATAAGACACCATTGAGTGAGCTTTAGTATTCTGTAATAGTTGCATTCACAATGAACGAACCTGCCCAGTCTTCACGTCCTGTGTAGGGTTTTTTTGGTAAAACGTTGCATCACCCAGGTCTGTCAGGCTCCCAACGGCTTCTGAAAGGGGACTTTGCAGACTCTGAAAATTGGAAGGGAATCTAAGATAAGTTTGTTAGATCCAAAGGGAAATACTTTGAAGGGACTAAAGCACCATTTTTTTAAATATCAAATGGCTGGATAGTTTTCGGACAGAACTCATAATAATTTAAACAATATCAAATAATTATTTCTTGACATTATATATCAATTCATTTTTAAGGAAAAAAGATGATTTAACAAGATGAAAATTGTTTGGAGATACTTTTATTACTATCTTTTTAATTTCAATGAAAAGACATTACTGATTCAAATAAATTTTTTGTATGTATTTTTCTATTTTTTTCCTAATACTGTATTAATATAGACATCTACTAATTTTTATTTAAATCATTTTTTGTCTCACAGAGGCTCTTGCTATTGCAAAGTCATAACTAGTTTATTCTCTGGTCAGTTATTAAGAAAGCAATTTACAATTTACAGATACAAAGTATTGTCAAAATTATTGTGAACTTTTTCAAAATTGACTTTTTGCTATATTTTTAGTTATGCTTACCATGCATGCTTGTCCAATATTGTCATCCTGAGATTTAGTGAAGATTTGAGTCCAAGAAAAAAGACTCAAGTCAAAATTATCTCCTTAAGTAGTGATGAAGCTACAAAAAAAAAAAATTTGAATCTCAAGAACTGTATTCAACATTAAGAGAAAACTGAAAAATGGTAAAAATTTGTCTCCTCAGCATGTCAGTAAGTGTGGACAAACACATGTTTCAATTCAAAAACATGAGAGAATGTTGTTTTCACTTTGCAAAAATCAACAATCTGTATCATTAAAGGACTTGACAAATCTATGGAAGGTCTGTGAAGGCTCCCCATTGTCGGATTAGTGATATTCATTCCCGTCAATGTGCTACAGGAAGCTTTTAAACATACTTGACTTCATTGTCAGGAAGTTGGAAGGAAAATATTCAAGATTCATTATGTAAATGTTAGATATTTTACAAGTTAATGACAAAATCAAGGTCTTATCATGAAAATATTTTAATTGATAATATTAATTCTAATTTACATACATTTTTTATGCAATACTACCAATAATTACTTTCTACCAGTCCCTTAAATGTTTGGTGTAGATGGGCCTTCACCCAAGTTAGTTATTTTTTTGTTCTTCATTGTCTCTGTTGGTCGAGGGGAACTTCAGAGGTGAGCAGGCATGAAAACCAAGCTGACAAAAGTTTGTACTTTTAGTACCGGGAATGCATTGCAAACCACAGGCCTTCCATAGATTTGCAAAGCCCTTAGATGATGTTAATTATTCTTTTGTTTTTTTTGCTCAGTGCGACCAACATTGTCTTGTCTTTGAGTTGAGTGCACATTCATCCCCATTTTCCAACCTGCCATTATCAGTTCCTTTCAGATAAATTTCCAATCAAACACTTACCCTTGGGCTCAGATCCTTACTAGATAAAATGATTGCAATATTGTATAAGCATGCAAGGTAATCACAACTACAAAAGTAACATCTTAGATTTGAGACCTGTTGTTATAAATGTGGTTAAATGGATACACAGTAGGAAAGAGAAAGTCTCAAAGAGCAAGCTAGTTTACCTTAGATCAGTTGCTATCCTGCAAAAACAAAAATACGCAAGAACATATATTGTTTGTATTTCTGTAGTTTAAATAGTTTAAAATTGAAATAAGTCAATTTTGAAGAAAAATACCCAATAATTTTGACAGTGCTGTAGTATCGAAATCTGTAGGTAATCTTATCAAGTGCACCTTTTTCTGGTAGAGACATCCAATTGAATTGTCCTTGAATCATCTCCACTCATTCAAATTACACTTTTACAATATTCGGATCTTTATGTTTTGTAATGAATTTGGTTGGCTCTCAAGCCGGTAGATTTGTAGATAAATGTGCATGATTAAATAAGTAGATGCAGTCTCTCTCTTTGCTTTTTGTTAATGTTATATCAAGAAACATTTGGGCTATTATAACAGACTATGATCAGATGTTTCATTCAGAAGCACAAACAATAGCTATGTATGTGTTCAGATTTATATTTATTTTTACTTACATATCCCCAAATATACATTACAGTATTAAATAATTTTCTCTTGCATGTACTTTTACAATGATATATAGGTGTGTGTACAGATTGGGAAAGGAAGAGATTACATAAAACTTGTATTTATTCATGTGTATAAAATGCTTTTATAGGAATAGCGATGTGCATGTATACGTATAATCTATAGCATAGTTATATATATATATTAATGATAGTATGTACATAGGTATCTACTTTTTAAAAATCTAAGTTAGTAATGATTGTAGTAATTAAGTTATTTATACTAATGTACATTATTTTCATTCATTGGCTTGTGAGTATGATAAGATGTTTTAGTGTTCCTATATGTCTTTGAGTCTTTATTTGAGTACATCTCTCCATGCATATGTATAGAAAAATATGTATTCCATTCTGTGTGTTTTATGCACATATGCATATATGTGGGTTGGTTTTATTATATATATGTACATTGTATCCAACAAACATGCCTAAGACCATCAGATATAACCATGTTTAATTTTGACCACAGAATATGATTATTATCTTCTATAGCCCAATCCGTAATTTCTTTGGTAAAGATTAGAAGTTTGTTTTTTTTGCGATGAATGGCATCTTTAACGCTACACAACCTCTTCACTCAGTCTTGCAGAGCAAGAGGAAACAGGAGGTTCCTTGTCATTGCATATCTTCTTCAGAACTTTTAAAAGCTGTTTTGAAATGGTAAGATGGGATAATTTCCTCTTGCATTTTTACCCAAATCTACAAAATAACATCTAATAGTATCGCTAGCACTTGTCAGATAGTGATTTACTTAAAGCAATTATAGGTTAGGAAAAATGAATGTGCTTTTCATCTGACGTACAACAATTAGAACGCTAAGCTCCTATGTTAGTTTTATGCCCCAAGTACAATTAGACAACAAACATGAAAATCCTAAATTATGTGTTCAAATAAAGGGCTAAAGCATTGAATTTCCTAGACTGATCATCGATTTTGACCACTATTGTAGGCATGTATGTATAAATGCTATGTTCAAACTTAGAATACTTTTTAGAAACCATAACCAAAAACTGTCAAGATAGGTTTCAATAGTCGGTCCAGCTTGCTATGTAAAAATCATGCATACAGGCCACAACTATGGAAGTAGACGGCTGAAAGTTCAAACATTTACAATGGTATACTGTTTACAAATAATTTAATTCTGAGTTTTTCTGACTTAACAACTACAGGTACAAGTGATGAATGAGAAAGAAAGTAAATGAGAGAAAAGACAAGAAAGCAGTAAAAAGGGAAAAAATAGTTTTTGATGACTGACAAAAACTATATTTTTATTTCAACATCCTATATATGCTGAAATAGTAATAACATCTCAAAAAATCTAAATACTGATTAATATCAATCAAAGCCTATAGAAACCAGTTAACATTAAAAAACAGACTAAGTATAATCTTTTGTCCATCATTCTATGGATATCACTGAAATTCATTGAGAATTTTTGGAGATATAGTGTGGACAAACATGAAATTGTAGTGAAACTTTATGGTTTTGACCTATAATTATGGTGTAGCGGAGATATTAGTGCTTGAAGTCATGAGTATATACTTAAATGTAACTGGAAAAAAAATAGTAAAATATCTCTCAATCAAAAAAAGATTCTTAGATCCGCCCATCTCTTTGTCTCCCCATTGCCCACCCTCCTTTAGAATTTCACTGAAATCCATTCAGTACTTTCAGAGATATTGTATGGACAGACATGATATATTGGTGATTTATTCGTTTCAGACATATAATTATGATGTCGGGAGGCAATTGTGTATGGATTTGCTCCAAAATTCAATCAGTTGTTCTGTAGTCTATTGTTCACCCTCCGCAAAATAAAATGAAAATTCATTTCAACTTTTGGAGATATCTTGTGGAAAGGAAAAAGATTCCACAATATCATAACATGTAACTTCAATGTAGGATAGATAGTCGTGCAAGTATCTGCTCAAAAATTTAATCCGTTCTTATGTACTTATTCTCCACCAATTTCATACAAATTCATTGAGAACTTTATGAGATATCAAGTGGACAGACATGAAATTATGATAATATTATGTAGTTTGGATATATAACTATGGTGTAAGGGAGATAATTGTGCGTGGGTCTACTCTAAAATTTGATCAGTTCTACTAATGCTTATTGTCCATTCCATCACATAATTTCATCAAAATTCATTGGGAACTTTTTAATTTATCATGTGTACAGTTACGAACGTATGAATAAATATAACGGCCGGGGGTGGGGGGAATGAGAAATATTCCCAGATCCACCTGAAAGTTTTACCACCCCTTTCTCACCCTTATATTTTCATTGAAAATTATACAGTTCTTTCTGAGATATCTTTTGGACAAACAAACCAACAGATGCACTGTCATGTGTATGAGTTCTACAGTTGAGGTAATGACACTATTCAGTCGGTAAATATATGGAAACATATTAGTATGGATAAATTCAATGTTCATTAGCATATGATTATTAATATTTGTTATTTTAGTGGTAAACTTTTCATTTTTTTACCAAATGTAATGGATCTTTAATTTTTCACACCCTTTTGCAATTATTCACATTGAATATTGATGTTTTTATTTTTATTTTTAACAGAGGTTAATCCGTGGATTTTTGATATCTGGCTAGATCTGGATTTTACTAGATATCAGCTGGATTATTAAGGCTGAACAATATTTATGATGATACTGACACAACTTTTGTAAAGTTTCTTAATAACTGCTCTATACCAAAGATATCAAACTATCGATTAGGTTTACCTTAGATAATACCTACTTATGATATACTAATCATTAATAACAATACATGTTACAGATAACAAATCTATGCATTATGAGACGATAACTACAAAGATTTCAGAACTACACATGAAGTGCTAAAATGTGTTTTTAAATTGAACATATTTTTCATGTTTAGTGATACTGATATGAAAAAATGGGTAAAATCAAGAAATATCTTGATATATTCATATTTAGAATAAACAAAATTTTCATTTTCCATTAAAGATTAATGTTAATGTCAATTATAAAAAAAATATTCAACTAAGACCTGATATAGAGCTATGATAGTCATTTGATTTGCCACATCAAATAATTCTGTTACATGAACACATAGCGTAATGGTTGGTGAATCAGACAGAATTACTGCAAGCAATCTAATGGTTCCAGGTTCAATCCCAGTGTGAGACAATAATAATTCGAAAATACTACTACTGCTAAGAGGGGAGTGCGGTCTATATACCCCCATCGGTTAAATAAAGTGTTCGGTTCGTTACTTACCCTACACCTACCAGATGATACCTGATGAAGGCTGTAGAGTACAATGGCCAAAATGTTGTATGAAAAACAACCAAGATGAGGATAATTCCAAATAATAATAGAAATAATAATAATACTTTGTCTCAAAAATTCAGAGAAACAATTCTGTTACTAACTGAAAAAGATAATAGTATGAATCCTTAAAAATATTTGTATCATACTATTTTAAATGACTTGAAGTGAAGCCGTCCATTTGAGTTTTTTTGATTTCGTAAACACTGTCAAAACTATTTTTTTAAAAATACCTCTTTAATTGGATCAAGTAATGTGTACATTTGCATCCAGTATCTCATATATTACCAAGTCCAACAGCTCCACGATTCAGCCTGATAATGTACCAACAAATGTCAGCAAATCCAACTGCACCTCTGCTTACTCAAGGCTGGTAAGCAAGTGGCATTCCTAAAATTAGTTCAGCAATATCATGGAAAATTAGAGGGTTATTCCAAAGCTGACCGAACTAAAGTTCCCTTCCTGAGAAATACCTGTAAAGAAAACAAACCAATATTTGTGTACATTACTGAGACTCATCTCTGTTGTGAAATTTTCAACACAGAACTGAACATTGTTTGGTACAGATTATATCTGTCGGATAGAAAACAAGTATAATATAGTGGTGTAACCAGTAATATCAAAAGTGAATACACTTGTTCTGTGTTACTATCTGTGAAAAGCTAATCATGAACATATACAAATTAATCTTGTGGTTTGTTTGATATATCAGCTCACCTTAATGTAAAAGCTTTGTATTCACTCTAGTTATAAATCAAGTTAGAGAAACTCTATCCAATCATGTAAATAGCAATATAATGTTACTTGGTGATTTGAACTTTCCTACACTTGAGAGGTCAAATAATAATCCAACATTACACTGAAGTGTTTCAATACCTCCAGATGACAAGATTCAAATAAACTCCCCGTTTGATCTCATGGATATTTTCTTGACCCAGCTTATAAATAAACTTACTTTAGGTGGGAACATTTTGAATCTTGTATTCACCATTGTGACTGATGACCTTCACAACTGCGCCATCTCACAATACCTTCAATTCTCTGATCATAGTGATATAGACATGAAATTTACCTCTACAGTAATAGCCATAACATTAGAATCACTTGAGGATGACAGAAATTCTCCTCTTGCTAAGCTAAACTTTTATGATGCAAATTGGGAAGCTATAAAGTCTGAGCTTTTGTCTATATCCTGGTACAATGAATCGGATAATTTAAGAGTAGAAGAACTATACATGAGATTTATGATCATAGTTCAAAACATGGTATCAAAGGCTACTAGTGACAAAAAGCACCCAAACTACTAAGCTAAAGTGTAGAAACAGCAAATAGTTGAGTGAGCAGTGTATGCTCATTGAACATAGAAAAAAAGCATCTTAAAGCCTTGAAAGTATGAAAATCATTTCCAAGTAGTGTCAGAAAAAAATTGGGAGATAGAGGGAGAGCATCGTTTTTTTTTCTGACAAATTTTTCTGTAAAACGAAATTGAATTAAATTGAATGATAGTTAGCATTTTTTGAAGATTCTGTTTCAATTCTTATTTGATTAATGACAATATTTCTTTACTGATTATTGCTACTAACAACGTCATAAATAATTATCGTCAATCTTTCAATCTTTCAAAGTTACTTTTACACCTTCTAGTATCAATGTCGCAAAATAGATATGTACAAAAATGAATATGTAAAATGTGAATATTTTGCATATGAGCACCATGGAATAGAATAGTCATTACTGTACTGAAATTGTTCTAAAGGACACCAAGTAGGCTCATTCATAGTACCTTATGTGGAAACTCGTTATAATATTCATTCTCTTTTTGGCCAGCAGAGAGAAATATTTTGCATGCATGTGCATGCAAAAACAGTTACTAGGGATGTATCAGAAAGAAGATACTTTTAAAATATAAAACTATCAGTCAAGACCCAATGTTACTATAGGTCTATAATTACTGCATGATGTCTGGATGTTTTTCCAAATGGTTAATCCGTCATTAGCTTTGAAAAGCAAGCAAGAAAGAAAGAAAGAAAAAGCCCACTCAGCCTAATTATTAATCTGTCACAGGCCTTAAAAACAAAAGAGAAATACAGAAAGAAAAAAGAAGTGTTACTCGTGGGTGAATTCAATCCCAAGATCTACCAGTGTCCAACTGAATGCCTTAAACAACTGAGCCATGGAAACACTTTGGAAAATTGGAATTTATTGGTGATTATAAATGACCTGATGGTCTGGTGAATAGCTAAAAATCAAAGACGAATATACCCTGCCTTTCTAAAATTCTAATGTTTTTATTGTTGTTTAGATGATTTTGGTATTATACTAACTAATGACATAACTTAAAGCACGTCAAATTCTGCCAAAATGAAAAACAAATAGATGTACTTACTATCACATCAAAATAATACATTTCATAACTGGAATTCAATGTTTACAAAAAAATACAGAGAACAGTTTACCCTTTCTCCCTTATTCATGTCTTAAGTTCAAAAGTCTGACAAATTTACAATTATAAAGTCAACTCCTGGAGTTTTACAACAAGACGTTACTGCTTATCTCTATGAGTAGAAGACTTTAAGTATTACTCGAATCCATTTTAAAGAGTTTGCTATGGAAAAAGAGGTTATGATAAAAATTCATTCCATGGAAGTTACTTGTTGTCAATTGTTTGTATTGCTTAGATGTCACTGCTTTTCATGTTTCAGTTGATATCAGTGAAGTTATTGACAAATGGATTCCAAGCTATTGTGTCCTGTAACTAGCAGATAAAAGGAAAGATCAACAATAAAATATTTTGATGTGTGAGAAATCTCCAATTATCTTATCATCGATAATTACTGACATGTTGATTATCCATTCCTATGGATCGATCATTATGTATCTATGGGTTGAAATGAGTACAATATTTACATATATATTTGCTGTATGTACATATAATGTGTGTGTGTAAGAATGTCAGTGTTCAATACTTTTTGTGATAGTTTATGTCCACCTCAACAGTTGATTGAAGAACCAGATCCTTCAGCAAATGGGCTTTGGCAACAGCTACCAGTCGGAAAGTGTTTCGGTCCTTGTTTCTATAATTTAGTTATCATAAAGATGAATTCTGAGATGTGTCAATATCGTTATTCTAGGGGTTGTTTCAATTGATATTCTCAATATCCAAGTAATATGAACAAGTTGGCCGAGTGATTTTTTTTTCCTTTTCCCTAAATTTTTTTTCCCAGAAGTGGAAAAAAGTTTCCCCTTACTTTTGATCCCTAAAATGGATGAAAGTTCCCCTCACTTTTGACCACATGAAAAGGTGGGGAAAAAAGGTTTTCCCTCCCTTTTGACCCCTGAAAATAGAGCATATAAAAAAAATGGTTCAGGACACATGATCTACAGTAATGATGAGCAATCTAATCCAGCCGGCCATTATTTGTGGGTTTCATCCATTATAGATGGTCTGATACAAAACTTCTTTATCAATAAATAATTTGAAAAAAGAACGGACCTGGACACAAGCCTTATAGCAATGGTCAGTTAGCCAATCTCTCTGGCTGTTGTTAGAGGGTTTCATACTCATCAGATCTTCACAAATAGATGGTCTAATACCAACTCATAAGCAGGGTGACCTTTTTTCCTGTCTGTGATACTGAACTCTTCTACTCAGGGATAAAAACTTTGTTGAAAAAATTACTCCTACCCACTATCTGAAACTATGAACTCTTCTACTGAAACAAATTATTATTGTTTTTTCTAAATCCTTTCATATAAATTCAGATATAACTGAATTTTTTCACAGTATTAATTAGTAATATATATAACAATTACATCTTAAATTACTATTTTTCAAAAATACAGTAAAAATTATCGTGCACTTTCTTCAAAATTGACTTATTTCATTTTTAGACATGATTCAAACTACTAAGATGTCAACAGTAATACATGCTCTTATGCATTTTTGATTCTGCATTCATTTTAGTGTTCTATACAAGGAATATTTGAGCCATTGTTGACTCTGTGTGACTTCAAGCAAACATGACCTCAGCCTAACCTAGTGTTATGGCTGATCTCAGGTAAATGCCTTTTCAAGACTCCCTGTTCCATACTGTGTGTCCAGTTAACTTTGATTTCTTTTACAAGTCTCAAATCAAACATTTCATTCTTGTGCAACCAGCATTGTCTTGTCTTGAAGTCTTTGAAGAGCATGCTAATTCACCTGAGATCAGCTACAATCTTAGTGTTTGTTTTTGTCACCTGATGTCAACAATTGTTTAAATTATCCTTGTACAGAGTATAAGAATGAGTGTAGAATCCAAATGCAAGGGTAGTGCAAGGGCTGTATCCAAGTCGTGTCTAGAATGACTCTTTCAATTAGTAGAAAATTGAACAAAATGAAAATGTTGAAGTGTTTGAATTGGCTTCTGTAGCCTTTGATGCTTACAAAGAAAGCTTCTATTGAAAGAAAGAAATACTAAAAAATACTTTGATCGTATTATCCTTTCTTCACTGATTATATGAGATTGATCATATTACATAGTTATGATATGCTCAACCTTCAAGAACAAAAACATCTCGCTTGTGCTAAAAAGAAGGGCATACAACCAATGCATCCTGCCGATAGTCACATTTGAAGCATGGAACCCTAACCAAAAGAATAATCCTTAAACTGAGTTCCATGCAATATGCACAAGAGAGAATCATGCAGAACATAACATGGAGAAAACATGATAGCACAATATATGGAAAAACAGGAGTCTGAGATATCATAGAATCCATCAGAAAACGTGAATGGCAATGGGCTTTCATGTTGCGAGAATGGCAGATACTGCTGGACAACAGATCACATGCAAAATTAGGGTTGACAAAATCTAAGATGGTGTGACAAACTAGGTAAGTTCAGAAAGAATTGGCTCCATGACGCCCACAATACAGAATCTTGAGGAAGGTCTGTGTCTAATGATGGATGCTAAAAGGCTGATGATGATGATATTCAAAAATATCTTTGGTTCTATATGCTGTATACAGATAATTTTTATTGCATATTTTTTGCTAATCTCTCTTCTTATTAATGACGCGATGACTTCAAAGATAAGATTAAGTTTTATACAATTTTGACTTTTTATTCCCGTAAGATGTCAGTTTTCTGGTAAGTGCGTTTTCTAAGTCTGCATAAAGGCATGAATTCTTGTTGTCTTAATTTCTTAGTTTTTCATTTTTTAGATTTTTATTAGATGAAGTATCATAAATCATTATTATTTTCAATTTCTATGACCACTTTTTACCTTCATCGTAATTTTATTAGTTGCTTTTTATCGCAACTTCTGCTCAGATGAAAGTTGAAAGTACTCGTAAAAATATGAAACAATGTCCTGATTTTTTGTTATTTATTTCTTCCTCTTATTCTCCTGATCCACTAAATAAATGATCAAATAATCATCAGTTACATTAGTCTGTTGCTTGTGACTGGATTGTGTTCAATTTCATAGATGAACAGTGAAGTGTGTGCATTGGGGTAGTGGGGGTCAAAAGTTATTTGCGGAATTTCAATTTAACAAGGGATCTACATCCTGATTCCCCCACAAAATTTTAGGGATTACTGTATATTCAACATTTCAGCATGATAAAAGCAAAACAGAGATTTATCAACATTGGTGAATTCTCAGCTATTCAGAAGAAAATTGATGCGTTTCAATAAGACTGATATCTTCTTGTAATTGGATTTGAGAATGTATGACTTCAGAATGATTTCTTGAAACTTCTTTATTCATATTTTTTTTTGGTGAGCATGTTTTGCTATATATTGAAGTAGATGGATTTTGGCATGAAAACTCAGTAAAAGCCAAAAAATATTTATAACTGAGATAAAGGAGTAGTGCTGCAGCATTTAAAGTTTGTATCTTTTTATAAAATTATATATTTTTAGGTATCAAAGATATGAAATAGTTGATCAACTCATTACTTAAATTATGATCTTCTTGAATTGATTTAAGATTAAAAAAAATGATAAATTCAGGATTATCAGGGTGATTCATGTTTTAATGTTTATTACGACAAGAAAATTATATCCATAGAATTGCTAGGCATACAAACATGTTGGTAAAGGCAGGCTAAATAAGTTGAAAAAAAAGAGGTTTAAAGAAAAATGGATTTTTCTTGAGAATCATAAATATTATGAGTAAAATATGTATAGAAGTAATATTGATTGATTCTCTCTGGCTGAGCAGCACATAACTGCATCCATTTAAAATACAAGAAACTTATGACCACAGAAAATTCCTAATGCAAGCTGAGAGTTGAACACAGAACTTTAGCAACAGGTTCAGTATTTTGGAGAATCAATCATTCTTTATTGATCTTGCTCATTGGAAAACATTGTGTCTCCACTGATAATATCATATCTTGAAAGATTCTAGGCAGTGTTTCTCAACTTGTTTATTGTACATTTTATATATAAGTAAGGAAATAATAATTTTTTTCTTTCATGAAGTTTCTGTCTGGGTGCCATAATAAAATATGAATTATATTCATCCTCAAGATTATAATTATCCCATTAAATCTGCCTGCAGATGGTCAAGACTGATACAATTTTCTTTACCTTCAATTCCTAATGGATACGCCAAATGAAAAATTTCCCAGCTGTTTATCATAAAAATCATATCTCACTATTTGTAGCTTTATTTTGTGTAAAACTTCAGTGAATAATAATTACATATTGCAAAATAATACTTTCATTGTGTAGTTCATTTACTTATAAAGCATTAATCATTTCTTAACCAAATGATAAATGATTTGATTATTGATCAAACTGTTCCATTAACATGAAAACAGGTCTAGTTAGAAACTGGCACATGACCAACATCTTTTGAATGCGTGTCTTGTTTGGGTGATCAACTGGTAGATATGAGAAAAAGGAGATCAATGAATAAGTTACTTCTTTTAATTCTTGTTAGACCCTAAAAAGTCTGAATTTAAAAAAAAATATTCATGAGCCGAGCTAGACACTAACTAAAGGACCAATGTAGCAGAAACTTACATTGTAAATTTAACCCCCTCCAATCTTGATGCTTGAAATTTCAGACCTCAAGTTCCATTGGTGCTGCACATACAGTTAGACTCACTTAGAATCTGAAGAAACCTACGTTAACTGAAGATATTTCCTATTCTCACTTCCATAGTTACATTTTTTAATAATGTTTGTACATCAAGATGATTAGTAAGCTATTTATCACGAGTTGTTGCCAGTGATCATTGGTGTACTCGAGCATTTCATGGCTTGCCAGCTAACTAGCTTTACAACTTACAAATGTAAATGATATAAATGATTCTCACTGTCAAACTAATTCAAATTATAGTGTCAGCAATCTAAGTTTATATGGGAAGTTGCCTTCTTGGCCTGAATCAAATGGTTAATTCTTGTTCTGGTAAATCATTTAAAAATTCAACATTTTTGCTATCATTGTTACTTGATTTTTTTAAATCAAGAAAATACTACTTCTACTTGCCATTCCCATTCTCATGTTATCAAGAACTGGCTTTTTTGCCAGTTTTCCCTTGTGATTCATCATCATCACTCTCTTAATGTCTCTCCATCAGTTGTGCATGTGATCTCTGGGGATCCATGTTGTGGGTCATGATGTCCATTGGTTCTCTGCCATTCTTGCAACGTGACCAGTCCATTGCCACTTGGGTGTTTTCTTATGGATTCTATGATGACTCCTGTTTTCTTCCTGATATATTGTGCTGTCTTGTGATCTCTCCGTGTGAGGCTGAGCACTTATTTACTTGTGTTCCCTCCAGTTGCCACAACCAAAATCACAAAGGCATTAGGACAAGCCCGACCGGTCCCTTGTAGTGCAATTGGACAGCACTGCCCCAAAGTGAACTGCTTCCCTGCTGCTAGACTGAGTAACAATGGGGAACCCAAGGATGGATACAAAGGTCTCCAATGCACTTAGCTAGCGCAGCCTCAGTGTCCCCTCAGTGGCTATTGCATTGCACCGGCAAACTCGGTCTTGATATTCACCCACCACACAATCTCTGGCCTATTTAGCAGGCAAGCATCATTACCGGTGCCATAGAACAGATCATCATCATCATCATCATCAGTCTTTTAGCGTCCGTTGTTGGACATAGACCTTCCCCAGGATCTGCCACACCTCCCTATCATGGGCGTCGCAAAGCCAGTACTTCCTGAACTTGTTTAGTTCGTCTCTCCATCTAATACTTTGCCGGCCTCGGTTGCACATGTGGTTTCGGGGGATCCACGTTGTGAGTCGCGATGTCCATCGATTGTCTGCCATTCTTGCAACATGGCCAGCCCACTGCCATTTAAGATTTTTAATGGATTCTACGATGTCCCTAAGTCTTGTCTTTTCTCGGATGTACTGTGCTGTCTTGTGGTCTCTCCATGTGAGGCCCAGCATTATTCTCTCATGTGCACGTTGCACGGTTCTCAATTTTCGGGTCTGTCCCTTGGTTAGGTTCCATGTTTCAGCTTCATAAGTGACTATTGGGAGGATGCATTGGTTATACACCCTTCTCTTTAGGATTAATGGGATCTTATTATTTTTGAAGGTTGAGCTAGCTCTGCCAAAGGCTTGCCATCCTAGTGTGATTCTTCGCTTGATTTCCTCTTCTTTTGAGGGTCTCATGGAGATTTGTTGTCCTAGGTAGATGTAGTGGTCTACTTACTCCAGTTGTGTGTCCTCGATTTCAATCTTAGTGTTTTTATCCCCGATGTGGTTGTTGCACATGATCTTCGTCTTGCTGAAGTTCATGTGTAGGCTGACTCTCTTGCTCTCTTCATTTAGTTCATCTATCATTAGTTGGAGGTCGTGTAGGTTCTCTGCGAAAAGGGCTATGTCGTCTGCAAATCTAAGGTTGCTCAGATACTCGCCGTCTATTTTAATTCCTTTACTCTCCCAGTCTAGCCTTCTGAAGATCATCCCGAGGCAGGCTGTGAAGAGTTTAGGTGAGCTGATATCACCTTGTCTTACTCCTTTCTGGAGCTGAAAGGGGTTCGAGTCTTTATTTAACCTGATAAAGGAGCTGCCTTGATTGTATATATGTTTCAACACTTCAACATATACTGGATCTACACCTTGCCAACTGATGGCCTTCATGACCTTAGGGATTTCTACTGGGTCGAACGCCTTTTTGAAGTCGATAAATGCTACGGTGAGTGGTAGTTTATACTCAGCTGCTTTTTTTTCTGCTGATTTATCGAGTGCAGGTGGTCCATGGTCAAGTAGCTTCTTCTAAAGCCAGCTTGTTCACGTAGCTGGTTTCCATCAAGTGTTTTTGTGATTCGGTTGGTGATGATCTTTGTGAAGAGTTTTTATACACAGTTGAGTAGGCTTATAGGCCTATAGTTGTTGAGGTCTTTCGGGCTTCCTTTTTTATATAAAAGCATTATGATAGCAGTGTTCCAATCGTCTGGGACTTTACTGTGTTTTAGACACAAATTGAAGTGGACGGCCAGTTTCTTAGTGATGATTTTACCCGCTTTCCGGAGTAGGTCAATGGTGATGTTGTCTGGTCCAAGGGCAGTTCCTTTCTTTGTCTGTTTAATGGCTTCTTTTACCTCCCATGTGGTTACTTTTGGGAAGTTGGTTGCTTACGTTTTGCATATCTCACTCATTGTTTTGTAGTCCTTGTTTGGACGAATAAAGTTTTTGGTAGAATTGTTTGGCACGTTCAACAATCTGTTGTTAGGTTTCCATTTTCCTCGAGTATACTAGTTATTTGCCTTTGTCCCGAGTTGAGGAGTTTGTTAAAAGTTTTGAAGCCCCGACCTTTTTCAACGGTCGATTCGATGACTGCCGTCATGTACCTCCTTCTGTCTTCCTTTCGTTTTTTCTTGATCGATTTATTTAGTTTGGCCTCTTCAAATCTCTCTCTCATTGTTGTCGGTGGCTTGAGGTTTCTGCGTTTTTCCATGAGATTTCTAGTTTCATCTGAGATTTTGCTAATGGGTTGTTTGCTCATTGGCTTGAATGTAAAGGCTACTTCAATTATTGACGCTGTCATTTTGTTGCTTAGTTTGTTGATGTTGGTGTTGTTTTGTTTAGTAAGAATTCTGAATCTGTTTTTCAATTCGAGCTTGAGAGATTGAACGTGCTCTTTTGGGTTGTTTAGAGGCTGCGGTTTTGTATAGAACATTTTCCTGCGTTCTTTATTGGTGTTTATTTGTATTTTACATCGTACCATTATGTGGTCGCCGCCTACATTGACTTTATTTAGGACTTGGATGTCCTTGACGATATCGTTTTTGTCAGTTAGGATGTAGTCTATTTCGTTCTTTGTTTCGTGATTGGGGCTCCTCCAAGTCCATTTCCTATTGGGTCCCTTCTTGAAGAAGGTGTTCATGATTTTGAATCCATTAGCCATTGCAAAGTTTACAAGATCTTCTCCTCTCTCGTTCCGTACTTTGTATCCAAATTTGCTGACGCAATCTTCATTTCCTTGTCCTACCTGTGTGTTGAAGTCTCTCATGATAACATTGAAGTGTTTTCTGGTGCCTTGGAGTAGGGAGTTCAAGTCACCATAGAAGTTGTCTATTTCCTCTTGGGTTGATTGCAAAGTGGGAGCGTAGACTTGGATTATATTGAGTTTGTATCGTTTTGAAAGTTGTATGGTGACGCTAGCTACCCGGTCAGAGACGGCTTTGAAGCCAGTTACATTGTCTTTCAGGTTCTTATTGATGAGAACGCCAACTTCACTTTGTTTTACTTTCTCTTTTCTGTAGCTGTAAAGAAGATGCTTGCTTCTCAGTTCGATTAGTTCTTCTCAGGGTCATTTTACCTCGCTAATGCCGATGATGTCCCATTTGACATTCCTGATTTCACTTTCTAGATCGGTTAGGTGCATGTCAGTTGACAGTGTTCTGATGTTGTAGGTGCCTATGTATAAATTTGTCCTCTTGTTGACAGTCTTTGGGATCTGTTTAAATGGTTGCTGTTAGATCGGTGACTCAGTAGGAGCAAGTGTTCCTTCGGTGAAGGATTTGGGTAGTCGCTTTCGGAGCACATCACCCCCACCCAAAGTAAGTGATGTGGCTGAATCTTTTGGGGCTGATGACCCAGCGGGAACTGACTCGCTCTTGGTGTAGTGTTCAGGTAGTCGCCCTTGGAGCACATCACCCCCACCCAAAGCAAGTGGTGTGGCTGGGCTTTTTTGTACCGAGGTCCCAGCAGGAACGGCCGATATAATATTTGGTGTGCAAATCATGGGGAGTGATGGGTCATGCCCTGCCACGCTGGCCCATGACATGTTGGCAGGGGGTCTGGTGGATTGTCCACTGCGGGTCAGTGGCTAAAGAGCTCCACCAGCTCTAGATACCCATCCAAACTCTTCTTGTAAGTCAAGAATGGATGTTCGGAGCATCGAAAAGGAAAAAAAAAAAATTTTTTTTTTAATGAAAAATTTTTGACACAATTCGATCCATTTTTCAATTAAGTTGGATGCAAATTCCATGGGTAAGGATCTCTTTCTTTCTCTCTCCAACCTGTAAAGGTCAGTGAGGCAGCACTAGAGCATACCACTCCCTTATATATCAAGTTTTTAACTTAGATAAAGTCCACAGACGTTAAAGTTTAAAAACACTATTGCAGCTGCAGAGTTGTCCTGGGGACTTTATTTTAGCAGTTGAAAAAGTTTGAATTTTTCATCTTTCATTGCTAAATATTTCATGTCTGTCTCCCAGCAAGAATTTACTACTTAGATTTGATGGAAGACAAACCTATCCAACACTAGATTTGTTTGTTTTTTATGGCCAGTCAAAGCTCGGTTGAGGTAGCGGGTGGGGGGAGGGTACGGGGTTGTTTTGTTTTTAGGGTTTTTTTTTGTTTTGTTTTGTTTTTTTTCAAATTTTTGGTTGGTTTTCTTGGGGGGGGGCGTATTTAGGGGTTCATTGAAGTATTATATGAAATTGGTGCATGTTCATAGATTTTTAGTTATATTCGGTTTGTATTTTGACTGAAGTTTGGGGGCAGAGACGTTACAATCAGGCAATACAGAGTTGGATGAATGGGCAAGCCATTGGAGAATATGGTGGAAAATATCACAAACAATGAGGAAATGAATAAATAAATTCAGAAAATTCAACAATACTCATAAGTAGTAAATTCTTACTGGGAGACAGATATGAAATATTTAGCAACGAAAGATGAAAAATTCAAACTTTTTCAACTGCTAAAATTAAGTCCCCAGGACAACTAAAATTGCTGCAAATTTAGATGAGTATTGTTGAAAATTTTTTTTTTTTTTTTTCATAGAACAGATACTACACTTTAATCAAAACCAAAAAGGCCAAAAAAAATGTGGGTGTCAGGACCTTTTTATTCACACTCCCACAATGAGCAAAAAGTGACACTAGATCCGGATTAACGGGATGGAACTCACTCAAATATAGTTGCAGTGGATGCAACTCAGCGAACTTTGATCATAACCAAAAAGGCCAGAAAAAGTGGGTGGGGTCAGCATTATTCTTCCATGTACATGTTGCATGGTTCTCAGTTTGCTGATCTGTTTCTTGTTTAGGTTTCATGTTTCAGCTCCATAGGTGACTATCAGGTGGATGCATTGGTTATATACCTTCCTTTTGAGAATTAATGGGATCATTGTTTTTGAAGGTTGAGTTTGCTCTGCCAAAGGTTTGCCATCCTAGAGTGATTCTTTGCTTGATTTCTTCTGCCTTATGGAGATTCATTGTCTTAGTTAGGTGCAGTGGTCTACTTTCTCCACTTCTGTCTCTTCGATTTTGATCGTTGTCTTCTTTTTTCCAACATGATTGTTACACATGTTTTGCTGAAGTTCATGTGTAGGCCAACTTTCTTGCTTTCTTCATTTAGTTCATCTAGCATTAGTTAGAGGTTGTGTAGGTTCTCTGCAAAAAGGGTGATTCCATCTGCAAACTGAGGTTGCTCAGATATTTGCCATCTATTTTGATTCCTTTATTCCCCCTTGTCTTACTCCTTTTTGGAGCGGAAAGGGCTCAGAACTTTTACGTAGCTTGATGAAGGAGCTGCTGTGACTGTATATGTGTTGCAGTATTCTGATGTATACGGTGTCTATACCTTGTAGAATGATGGCCTTGATGGCCATTGGAATTTCCACAGAGTCAAAGGCTTTCTTGAAATCGATAAATGCTACAACTTCTTTATTTGTTTGATGGCTTGCTTCACTTCCCATGTGGTTACTTCTGGGAAATCCTCGGACTAATGTCCTGTATCTTGCATTTCTAGTTCATTGTTTTGTAGTCCTTGTTTAGAGGAGTAGAATATTTGGTAAAAATCTTGCGCACATTCGACAATCCTGTCTCTATTTGTTAGGTATCTATTTCCCTTGAGTATGCTAGTTATTTGTTTCCGTGCTGAACTAGGACCTTTGTTTATAGCTTTGAGGCCCTGACCTTTTTTGAGAGTTGTCTTGAGGATTGCTGTCATATATCTTCGTTGATCTTCTCTTTTTGATTGTTTTATTTAGTTTCTTCTCTTCTTCTTGTCAGTGGCTTGAGGCTTCTGCGCTTTTCCATGAGATTCCATGTTTCATCTGAGATTTTATTGATGGTTTGTGTGCTCTTTGGTTTAAATATAGTGGTGACTTCTATTATAGAGGCTGTTATTTTGTTGTTAAGTTTGTTGATGTTGGTGGTGTTCTCTTGTTTGGTAAGAATATTATATATGCATTTCAGTTCAAGTTTGAATGATTGATATTGATTGAATGATCTTTTGGTACTTTTAGTGGTTGCAGTTTGGTGTGGCATATTTTTCTGCATTCTTTGTTGGTATTTAATTGCATTTTACATCTTACCATTCTGTGGTCACTTCCTGTGTTGATTTGATTTAGGATTTGAATGTCACTTTTATCCGTTTGGGTGTCTGTTCTGTTCTTCGTTTTGTAGTTTGGGCTCTTCTTCCATATCCATTTTCTATTGGGTCTCTTCTTGAAGAAAGTGTTCATGAATTTGATCCTGTTTGCTGTTGCAAAGTTCACAAGATCTTCACCTATCTCATCCTGTACTTTATAACTGAACTCGCCAACACAGTGATCATTACCTTGTCTGACCTGTGAGTTGAAGTCTCCCATGATAACATTAAAGTATTTTCTTGTATGTAGGGAGTTCAAGTCATCATAGAAGTTGTCTATTTCCTCTTTGGTTGGTTGCGAAGTGTGAGCGTAGACTTGGATGATATTCAGTTTGTACCTCTTTGAGAGTTGTATGCTGACACTGGCTATACAGTCCGAGACCGATTTGAAGCCTGCCACATTGTCTTTGAGGTCTTCATTGATGAAGATGCTTGCTCTTCAGTTCGATTAGCTCTTTTCTGAGTCTTCTCATTTCAGTAATGCCTATACTGTCTCATTTGATGTTTTTGATTTCATTTTTTAGATCAGTCAGGTGCATGTCTGTGGAGAGTGTTCTGACATTGTAGGATCTAGCTTGAACAGATGATTTAATTATACCTGCCATTCCTGCTGGGTCATCAGTCCCAAAAGGCCCAGCCACATCACTTGCTTTGGGTGGGGTTGATGTGCTCTAAAAGCAACTACCCAAACAACACCACACCCTTGTGACTAACCTCCTTTAATTTTGTTTTTTGGTTCACAGTATTTCACCAAATTCTTTAGTGCTTTCATTACCTTGCTGATATTTAAAGTAGTAGTTCATCAGTATTTGCATGGAAAAAACAGCTGTTGAGTATGATGTTACATAATTCAATCATTAATGAAGATTATAAGATACTTATTCAAGAGGTGTCAAAAAGAACAATGACCTACAAAACTAGTATGTATACAATTATTTCAAAACAAAGTGTGCAAATTGCTTCGATACTTGAGCCCCACCTCAAATATTAAGTGAAGTGGTTCCCAACGTGGAAGGTGTGGACCCTCAGGGGTCAGCAAGGGTGTTATCAGGGGTCTGTGGTAAAAAGAACCCCAAAAACTTGTAAAAATTTTTCCTCCAAAAGTGAAGCTTTGACAACAGAGTTAATGAAGGTCTCACTGGTTGAAAGCATCATGAATTTCTTAAGAATAGATTTTTTTGCATTTTCCATGTACCTGAATCTTAACCAACCATATTTTTTGTGTCAATTAGAACAGAAAAAAATCACTACTCAGAATTGAGACAATTTTTAATGACTTTCATTTTGCTGACCTGTATCATTAGTGATGATACTTTTGGTTTTTGTTAATTTGATTTGATATAAATTTCAATATCAAAGTAAAATATGAATCTTAATATTAGAATTTTTCTCAAAATCAATTTGGTGGAATACTGACTCCCAGATAAATGAACCCTCAAATTTGTATGAAAAATAAGTTTATCATGAAAATTTTGAGCCATTAGTAAGGGAAAAGATTGAAGAAAAATCTGATGTACACATTCTGTGAATAAATTCTATAGAACCTAAGATATTTTTGAAAATTGACTGAATGAAAAGCTGTTTACCTGTCAATAAAACATAATCATAATAATTTGCATAAGAAATTTTTTGACAAAAGACACTCTGATTTAGAGGAAATATATTCTGTTCATCTTTTTCAAACAAAGTACTTGAGATTCCAATGGAATATCTTACTTTGAAATATAGAAAACCCTGGAAAGTTGACTAAAATGTAGCACTTTTTGGCAACGTTTTTGTCTTATTTGAATAATCATAATTTAGTTCAGATGATAGCTAAATTTATAAATCAAGAGGAGCAAGTGAGTTAAATAGCAGATAGCTTGAAGAGAAATATTTCTATCAAATTACAGTAGACTAGCATTTTTAAAAATCTTCTGCTTGTACTCAATGTTTCGTAAGGTTAGCCCTCCCTTCCCCAAGTAAAGAGACATGAGGAGAAGAGTTTGAAGGGCCTTAACCTGCCACAAGGCTAGAAATGGATATAAAATAAATTTTGTTACAGGCAGTAACAGAGATTTTAGGACCCAGGTGGGAAATTTGGCTCCTTGAGGGGCCCCCTCCAACATTCAGTGAGATTTATTATTTCTAATGTAGAAATGCAGTAGGTGAACTACTATTCATGAAGCTTTTGTCCTGCCCCAGTTACCCCACCTCAGCTAAGCTCCTGAATGCATCTTTTTTTCAATTTTTCTTCTTGTTCAACAGAAGTGAATTTTCTCCCATATAATATGCTACAAATTTTGAGTATAACTTAATATCAGATTCATTTTAACTGATACTGCTTTTTCCAAAGAAATATTGTTTGTTTGAAGAAACATGAATGACAAGCCTGGCTGCTGCAGGGTCAAACTCCGCTTCTACTTCTGCTGAGGATGAGTATTGCAACCTTTATAGTGTTTACATGATAAATAAATTTGTAGATATGCAAGATTTGTCAGTTTGGTAAGAAGGTCAGTTACCAATAACTTGGTTGTGATCTCAAATCACAGTAGGGAAATGTTGATTTAATGTATCAGTTTGGTTCAATGTGATGGCCCAGACAAATGGTGAAGAGTTTACTCCCCAAATTTTGGTGAGGATTGTTCTCTTTCATGTTGTTATGGTAGAAGAACCAAGTCAACTTGAGACTTGAACTGGTGTTTTTAACAAGCAACCAGTTGATTGACTGGATTGTTGCCTTACTTTATAACAATAACCAAATGCATCTGTTACAAACAGATTTTAGTGAAAAGCAAGTATTGACTTGAAAAACACTGAGTTTAGCTTCTAACATTCACCTGCTACTGATTTATCTCAGTGAACCCTTGATTTAACGGACTCCAATATAATGATTTTTTGGATTTAGTAGACACACTTTCAAGATAGCCAATTCAGATATTGGATATCAGTTTAGATATGTTCAAATGAGGCTCAAATTTTTTTAGATCATTCACGCAAAATTTGATATACAGTGAAAACTCTTTAAAACAGACTAATAGGATGGAAAAGGTGTCTGTTTCAGCAGATCATCTTAGTTAACTGTTGGTATGGGTTAATACTGTATAGTATATGATATTAGAAAGTATATACATTTGTAGCTCTTACAAAATTTTTATGCTTTTTTAAAAAGTATTATAATTTAATTGTCATTCAATATCATCTTTGAAAGTTTAATTTTGATTATAAATGCAAGAAAATAGCATGAAGTTAGTCGTGAAAAAAAAGAAAAAATACTTTTGTGTCCTCACAGAAGAATAAATCTCCAATTCTATAGATTTTTCTCACAGAAAGATTATATCAGTTTTTTCCCCAATCTTTCTTCTTGATAATAACACAAATATTTTGATGATGAAAAAATCTATCTTTAAATAATCAAGAACTGTTAAGTTCTCGTAAAACTTCTTGCCATACTTATAAAATTATAAATAAAGGAATTGACGCCTCAGAAAAAAAGCTTCAAACGTATAAAATATAATTATAGAATTGCAGAATTTACAGAAAATTACCAGCATTAAAAGTTGTCCATCTGTAAACAGTAAAATGACATAAATTTGGCTTTCAGTATTAACTTACTGGTCTGAGTAAAGTGCTCTCAAGGGAAAATTTTGATCGTTGACCATGACAGCTGCTGCTGATCTCAAGCTAAAAAACTGGGAATTCATTTGTGTCTGTTAATTGGTTAATGGCAAGCATATTTATTTATCAACAAAATGTTTTTGTTTCAATGTTGGAAAAAAACAATTCAATTTTTGGAATAAATATCAGTCAATCAATATTAAATTTTCCATTTTTTTTTTACTGTTTTGAATCAGTCTCAAATATAATGGGTTAAGGGTTAAAGATTTTGGTTAAGATTGGCTTTTTGAACCTTGCAGTTCTTGTAGGAGATTTATTTTTCAAATTTCATATGCTTTCAATTCATTAAACCCTACAACCTTCCAGAAATTTGTTAGATCAATACTATCATGGGTAAAAAACCAATATCAGAGTGGCAAACAATTAAAGCTAGATGCTTTCTTTATGCAAACTTTACAGTCTTGTTCTGAATTGTAATTCAATAAATTTATATTCCATATCATATTAAAGCTATTTCAGCAGTAAAATATTTGAATTTGAAAAGAGAAAAGAAGGTAGAAAAATGATGTGTCTGCGGTCACATTCAATCTAGCAAACTTTCTGTTTTAACGGGCACCCATGCACCCCTATCAGTCTGTTAAATGGAGGGTTTACTGTACTTATGGGTAGTGGTGATTAATGGATCCTGGAAAGGTACCCATCAGGAGAACTGCCCATTATTCTCTTATTTTCTTAGAATTTTTTAGCAATATATGTTTGTTTTTACTGGATTTTTTTCCATGCACTTGACATTTGGAATGTAATGAGGGACAGATTTCATGAGTTTTTATAAAAAGAACTCATGACACAACTTAGCTACGGTGGTCCCTATTGGAATTCTGAGTGTGAGATAAAAATAAAAACAGCAATAAGTTATGTTTAGAATGGCTCTTCTCCTCCCTTGATAAATTTGAGACTGTCAGCATGTGAAAAAACCCTTGCAAACAATTTTTTATTAAAAATGAAAACAAATAAGAGAATCAATGAAAGAAAAACATTGGATGAATTGTTTTTGAAAATTGTTTTGCCTCACTTATTTTTTTTATATCACTCTTGGAATTCCAATTGGGACCACCGTGGCTAAGATATATCAAAAGCTTTTTATAAAACTTCATAAAATGGACACTTCTTCTGCTCTGTTACATTCTAGATGTTCAGTGTATGAAAAGAAAGAATGTTCACTGATCAAAAGTGAAGAAAAATAAGAGAATAATGGGCAAATTATGTTTTGATGGGTACTTTTCCACCCTTGATGAATTTGTGATAGGCAGATTTCCTGATGGGCACTTTGCCGGTGACTAATCTCTTGATGGTCATATTTTCTAATGGACACTTATCCAGTTACCATGATTAATAACAGTAACAATGATAGGTTACATGAATAACAGATGAGATATATGTGAAAAGGTATTTTTTTTCTCAACCTCCAAGTGACCAATGTCGTTTGGCATGTCGTGTTGGGGGTGATCAAATGAAATATTGAAAAAAGAGATGATCAATGAGTAGGTCTTTTTCTCTTACCTTTTCTTGGACACTAGAATATCTAAACTTTAAAAAAGCGATGGTAGACTGATCTAGCATAAACTTAGGTTGAAAATTGACCCTCCGCCACACTCACACTAAAATCCCAATTTGGAGGGCAATCAAAAAAAATTTTTTGAGTTTTCCTACTCATGGAGGGGAGTGTGTGTGCAAAATTTCAAATTCTACTATAAAATGTTAGTGCTAGGTGGCCAAACTAGCTCTCAAGCTGCATATGGCTCTCAGAGCTGCTATGTATGCCTGCCAACATAATGTTGTGTTTCAGCATATCTAAGACAAATAAGTGAAAGGACATGAATAAAAGTTAATTGGAGTTGATTTATGTGCAATCCACACAATCAATTCAAAATCCTTATGCATTACATGTCCAAAGTGTAGTTTAAATTTACTGAGTAAAATTGAAACTTGTTTCAAACAGCTATCATACAACCGTCTTGAGTGCTACTCTATTTTCATTTTGTGCAGATACAATGAATTACGACTTGTCAGAAAATTCTTCAATGTGATCAGTTTGTCGGGAAACAAATATTTTTTACAGTAATTGAACTTCAAGCATTAGAAATTATATCATTTGTGATAAATGAATACTCAATTTTTAGATGGAGCAGTGATAAAGCCCTTGGTAGAGCAACAAGAATCAAAACAAGAAAATAGTTTTCAACCAATAATGGGAGGACACTTTCACCTTCACTGTTAACCATGAAAATGCAGTGTGTCTCATCTGTCTTACGAACTTTGATGCGCAATAGAACAAATTTCTTTCTCCTACCACACTACCGATGGATGTATTTCTGAAATTAGAACTACAATCACTTATTCACTGCAGAATGACCTGAAAGACCATGTTGCTTTCAGTTCAACATTGGATGGATCTACAGACATTCAAGATACCCTTCAACTATACTTGTTCATTATATTAAAAATGATCGGATGTAAAAGAAGAATCCATGAATCTGATAACCTCGAAGGAAACCATGAAAGGTATTGATATAAAAATGCACTTGACAAAGCATTATTTAATGCCCAAGTAGAACTGTTTAAACTTGTTTGTATTGCAACTAATGGAGCACTATGGTAGATTAAAATGCTGAACTAGTCGGGCTCTTGACGCAAGACCCTAACTCCTCTGAATGTCTCTTAATTCATTGTGTCATCCACTATGAGCATTCAATGAGCCAGCACTTCCAGTTCAACAATGTCATGAATTGTGTTTTAGAAATAGTGCATTTCATTTGGACCAGAGTGAAAACACTGTGAATTTAAAAATTTCCTCGAGGGGTTGGTGCTTTAAGAAAGCTGTAACCTTTCATTCTACTGCTTCATAAGATGGCTATCAATCATCATCATCATCATCATCATCATCATCATTAGTCTTTTAGCGTCCGTCGTTGGACATAGACTTTCCCCTGGATTTGCCACACTTCTCTATCATGGGCGTCATGGAGCCAGTACTTCCTGAACTTGTTTAGTTCGTCTCTCCATCTAATACTTTGCCGGCCTCGGTTGCACATGTGGTTTCGGGGGATCCACGTTGTGAGTCGCGATGTCCATCGATTGTCTGCCATTCTTGCAACATGGCCAGCCCACTGCCATTTAAGATTTTTAATGGATTCTACGATGTCCCTAAGTCTTGTCTTTTCTCGGATGTACTGTGCTGTCTTGTGGTCTCTCCATGTGAGGCCCAGCATTATTCTCTCATGTGCACGTTGCACGGTTCTCAATTTTCGGGTCTGTCCCTTGGTTAGGTTCCATGTTTCAGCTTCATAAGTGACTATTGGGAGGATGCATTGGTTATACACCCTTCTCTTTAGGATTAATGGGATCTTATTATTTTTGAAGGTTGAGCTAGCTCTGCCAAAGGCTTGCCATCCTAGTGTGATTCTTCGCTTGATTTCCTCTTCTTTTGAGGGTCTCATGGAGATTTGTTGTCCTAGGTAGATGTAGTGGTCTACTTACTCCAGTTGTGTGTCCTCGATTTCAATCTTAGTGTTTTTATCCCCGATGTGGTTGTTGCACATGATCTTCGTCTTGCTGAAGTTCATGTGTAGGCTGACTCTCTTGCTCTCTTCATTTAGTTCATCTATCATTAGTTGGAGGTCGTGTAGGTTCTCTGCGAAAAGGGCTATGTCGTCTGCAAATCTAAGGTTGCTCAGATACTCGCCGTCTATTTTAATTCCTTTACTCTCCCAGTCTAGCCTTCTGAAGATCATCCCGAGGCAGGCTGTGAAGAGTTTAGGTGAGCTGATATCACCTTGTCTTACTCCTTTCTGGAGCTGAAAGGGGTTCGAGTCTTTATTTAACCTGATAAAGGAGCTGCCTTGATTGTATATATGTTTCAACACTTCAACATATACTGGATCTACACCTTGCCAACTGATGGCCTCCATGACCTTAGGGATTTCTACTGGGTCGAACGCCTTTTTGAAGTCGATAAATGCTACGGTGAATGGTAGTTTATACTCAGCTGCTTTTTCTTTCAGCTGATTTATCGAGTGCAGGTGGTCCATGGTCAAGTAGCTTCTTCTAAAGCCAGCTTGTTCACGTGGCTGGTTTCCATCAAATGTTTTTGTGATTCGGTTGGTGATGATCTTTGTGAAAAGTTTGTATACACAGTTGAGTAGGCTTATAGGCTTATAGTTGTTGAGGTCTTTCAGGCTTCCTTTTTTATATAAAAGCATTATGATAGCAGTGTTCCAATCGTCTGGGACTTTACTGTGTTTTAGACACAAGTTGAAGAGGACGGCCAGTTTCCCAGTGATGATTTTACCCGCTTTTCGGAGTAGGTCGATGGTGATGTCGTCTGGTCCAAGAGGTTTCTGCATTTTTCCATGAGATTTCTAGTTTCATCTGAGATTTTGCTAATGGAAGCAAAGATAAATTGACAAGTGAATTGAAAGAGTACAAAGGAAGCTTAGAAACACTTCATGATGATTTTGAGAGCAAGTTTGGCAAACTAAGGAAACTAAAGCCATGCTTAGAATTTCTTGTGAATCCTTTTCTAATGGATGTCAGTAACATCCCCACCGTCCCATCAAAAAAATGTGTTTTGGAAGTTTGATATCTCAAAGTTGATGGGGACGAGTAGCAATACTCCAAAGCCGTAGTTTTATACGATATAAAGTGCAAAATACTAATATGATTATATGAATATGAGGTCAGGTAAAAAAAACTGATTCCCCTCCACAAAAAAACGTTTGCTGCACAAAAAATTCCAAAAGAATGTGTGATCAGAACAAAAAGATTCTCTGATGATGTCATAAAAATTCCAAATCATGCAAATTTAAAAGTGCCATAATGGTCCTGAAAAATGATTTTTCATCTGCCCTACAAAACTATGGCTTCCAAGTATTTAGGTTACTTTCCTTCATTGTTGCCAGTTCCTAAATTTTTATTAATTGCCAATTTGGATATAGGTCTAAATGTTGATATTCCATAACTCGAGAGAAATTCAGATATAAGACCTATTTCCTATTCAATTTTATTAATTTTCTAAAGAAATGCAGATCCAAACAACTTCAAACTTACCACTGCAATGCCTGGTGTAACAACTAATGTCAATTTTGTACAATAGGTGGAATAAATTGTGATAAAAAATTGATAATGCAGACAGTGTTTAGTATAATTTGTTTTCAAAAGGTGATTTAATACTAAAGTCTGAAAGGAAGAGCCCAATGTTAAAAATATGCATAGACATGGCTATTTTGGGTTTGTTCAAAATCTGTTGTCTCATCTCAAAGTTTTATCAAATTTTAGTTAAAATTAAAATAAAATTTCAGCTAGTATTGCTGTCAGAAAAAATGTTTTTATTTAGACAGTTGAAAAATATTTGGTTGGGTGGGAGAGGAGGAAAAAATTCAGGTGAGTTGAAATAATTTTTTGGCAGGGTATAGGGAAGGGTAAACATTCATTCTCTCTACTCCCCTCTCTCTGTCATCTCTATTCCCCCTCTATTGTAAAAAAATAAACATCTCCCTCCCTCTCTTTTTCTCTCTCCCTTTATTTCACTCTACTGTAAAAAGAGATTAACATCCTCCCTCTTTCTCTCATCTCTATCCTGAAACCACATTAAAATGATTAGAGATACTTATCGCGTCAGAAACATGGCTCAAAATACATTTTCATTTTTGAATGAATTTTTATGTTAAATCAAGCACCACTGCTGATCTGAATGACTTAAAACTTGACACTGCAATGACCGGTGTGCTGACTAATATATTTGGTGAATATCAACTTCATATAATGGCCAGTTGTTGAGTTATCTCAGTGTATACACACTCAAACACACAGATTTCTCAATTTATAGTGAGAAAAGGCACAGAGCATTAACTCAGGGTCAGTTCCGCATTGTAATTGTATATTAAATTGAAATCCCCCCCTACATAATGTAATAGTGATTTATTTTTTTCTTCCACTATGAACAACTGAAGATACGAGGCTAAAAGAAATTCTCTGTGCTATGTGCCATTTTTACTGGATTATGATAACATACATACATAAAAACTATCATTATTATAGAGAATATTAATAAGTGAATTTATGCATACTTATAAATTTAATGAACATATATTAAAGAATGAGTTTTACTTTATCAGAAAATGATTCTTACACAATAGGCAGTTGAATTAAAGATGTACAGGCAACTGATATTTTTGTTGCACATACAAATTGAAGAAAACACAGTAGTAAAAGATGAAATATATATATATATGGTTTCATATTCTCATTTTGTTAATTATCTCCCATCATCTTCTTTCAAATTCCTTTACTACTCAATAGTTTCTTTTGATTAGCATTCTCACCATTGTTGCTGTCTTCAATGCAATTATTCAGTTGGTGTACTCAATTGTCTTCTTTCAACTCAAGTCAGTATTTTTTTAAATTGTCTCTATTATTCACTAGCTTCTCTGAATTCACCATTTCATTTTGTTCTTATTGTCACATTTTATAGACAGTGTTATTCTAAAACTTCCTGGAAATTAGAGTAACATTTATAATTTTTCATGAAGAAGAGATGGACCCAGCTACCTCATATACATCCAGTCTCTTCCAAGCTTCTATCACTTCTATGTTTTTTAATTATTTGAAAAAATCAATACTTCAAATAGGAATACTTATTTTATTCTTATTTGTATTTCAAGAATAGACGCATATGAAATGATCCAGTAAAAAAAGCTTTTGGGGGGCTGGACCTAGAGAAAAAATGAAGCCAAGCTGAATTTTGCATTATTGATAGGCTTGGTAGCTTACAATAACATCTTCAAAATCTGGTTTTGGAAAAAAAGTTATGAGCATACAAAAAATAGCTGCATGTATCAAATTTCAGGGTGAGTGAAAATTACCACCCTAATAGAAATTATGTGTAACTTCTGTACATATTGCTCTAATTTCATGACTTCTTCATGTGAAGGTGTGCAGGATGAGTACCACACCAAACTTCGAACTCTGGATCAACTTGAGTGCATTTGATATGTTATGGCCAATGTACTGCCGCACTTACTGCAAAGATCTATTAAGTTCATACCATAATGCATACAGAATTGGTGAACAATGCTGGTGCATTTTCACCCACCTGCATATATATCACTTGGACTTGGAAGTGCTTTTGTACAGGTACAAGATAACTACTTCAATGATTGTGATGTCAAGCATTTTTTCAGTTTCTCTTCTTTCACTGTGGTTTTGGAAGCATAGCTGAAGGGGGGTGAATTCAAAGTGCCCCAAATCTCACTAAATATTAGTGGAACCAAGACCCCCAGATGGTTTATTTCTCATCAATGTGATAGATACTGTGAAGTGTACAATGTTGGTTTGCTTATAGGTTGGATGTTTTTCTTTGTATAAAAAGAGTTTTAAAGAAAAGAATATTAGTCTATGAGCCAGAGAAAATATTGGTGCCAAAAGTGGTGCTAAAAATGATTGCTATATATCTTTAGGGATTCCAAAGCCATGTCCAAAAATTCTTGATGGATATGCCTGATGCCCATGTTATGCAAGTAATCAGATAATTTAAGGCCAAAACCATGTATTTCTTTGAGAAAAGCATGAATAATGTAAGGTCAGTAATCATTTTATAGGTACTTCAGAGTTGGAGCTAGACTGGCTGTTTAGTATAAGGCCAAATAAACCATCAAAACAAAGATATCAGGTTTTGAAGTTTTACAAGAAAATGAGCATAATTTTTGCCCCAATTTTATTTTTCAAGTGTGATACCAAATAATGCTTTTCTCCAAAATCATACAAAGAATGTCTCTATACTTGTTCTTAAAATTTGCACAAATATATTTAGAATTTGAGAATTTGACTATTAATGACAAAGCTTGTCCCAACCTGCTATTAGTTATATATGTTACCCATACCCCTAATTCCGAGTATTTCTTTTCAATTTAAGAATATCTTCAATGTTCATACAAAATATACTTCATCAAAAATATTTTATCCATCCTGCTAATCATCCTCTGGTTTCATATTGGAACAGTGTTGCAGATAAAAAGCATTTGTGTACAGCAATCCTTTTCCAAACCATGCACAATCTGGGGGCTTGCAAACATACCTGCCTTTGCAGGATAGGAACTCAAGAATAACCCCTGTAACTGAGGCTCCCATCATCAGCGATGCTTAGATGACCAGCTTCATCAAGCTCCCAGCCATGCCAACTTTGGGGTGGCAGAATCTCGGGGTCCCTATCCAGACATCTGTGCCATTTGGCTGTCTAATAGTTCATGCATATGGTATCAGTCATTGCAGGGAGGTAGCTGCCCAGATCCCTATTCTTTTCATGTTCTCTAACTAAAGCTGCCTTGCTTTCTTTTTCATTGTACCATCATTGTTTGAGAGAAACCACAGGAGAGGGCCTGAGGGGATACCTCAACCTCAAATGTCAAGATTCCTGTTTTTTGACATCTGACCAAATAGTCTCTGGTCTGCTTTTAGGAGTCTCTTTTTTGTGTGATCTTGTATGCTGTTTTTCCTTTATGTGGATAAATGTTTTGAGTTTCATTTTTGGAATGTAATCAAAAAGTGATCTGTATAGGCTATTTGTAATCTTTCTCTATTGAAGGTCTGAGAGGCCTTTTCACATTTGAGCCATCCAAGAGGTTTGTGGCAACATCCATTGGAAGAGCTTTTCCAGTGGACAAGCTGACAATGTTTGAATGGTTAATGTTTGTTGTCCACTGATTCCTCATCAGCCTCATCCCTTATAAATAAAGATAAAAGCTCAAAGTCATCATGACCAACCCCTGCATCACGAGAGCCAATCATGTGCTGCGATACTCAGCAGTGACTGTGGCTGGTTTGAGGCTGAATCCTTTGGTTGTTAAAGCAGTTTTTGTCCTTATTGATTATTCATTTCATGGTTTGATCACCTGGTATGCACCCAATGGGAGTGTTATCTCTAAACTGCTCTTCAAAGCCAACATTCTCAAAGTGCTCAAAATTTTACTGCACTATATTGGTGGTAGTGTGACTGTAGACCCCAAACTATTATTATTGACTTTCCGATTAGGAATTTTCAAAAACCGACTTGCTAATCTTGGATTTATGACATCACAAAGACATTAAGCCATAAATTCAATCAAAATCATAATAAAAGACCATATTAGCATTCCTTCCCTCCATTCGAAATTCCACTGAATGACATCTGCTCCCCTAAGTATCTACAAAAATTGTATGAAGATAAATTTGTGAAAATTGCCTAAATTTGATCCTACCAAAAATGCCTTTTTAACCATATTAGCCCTGATGCTGTAATACAGTCTATGTAGGATTTTAGTGTTGATTAATGAAATCAGTTGGATATGCTAGAGGGGTGTTCAGCAAGTAAGAATATCTTCAGGAGGCATTCCAGATCAGTTTTAAGAAAATCTTTGCATTTTTTTTCATAATAGCAGATTTTCACTGTAGTGCTCTAATCAAAAGAAAATTTTCATCATCACCAACCGGATTACTAAAACACTAAATGAGAATCAACCACAAGAATAGGCTTGATTTAGAAGAAATTACTTGACCATGGACCATCTTCATTCAATAAATCAGCTGAAAGAGAAGGCAGCAGAATACAAAATGCCACTCGCTGTAGCATTTATAGACTTCAAGAAGGCATTCGACTCTGTAGAAATCCCCATGGTTATGAAGGCCATCACCCTACAAAGTGTAGATCCTGCATACGTTAAAGTACTGCAACATATATACAACCACAGCAACTTAAGGACTGTGAACCGTTTCAGCTCCAAAAAGGAGTAAGGCAAGGTGATACCAGCTCACCCAAACTCTTTACAGCCTGCCTTGAGATGATCTTCCGGAACATGGACTGGGAAAATAGAGGAATCAAAATAGATGGCGAATATATGAGCCACCTTAGATTTGCAGACGACATCGTCCTTTTTGCAGAGAACTAACACAACCTCCAACTAATGATAGATGAACTAAATAAAGAGAGCAAAAAAGTCGGCGTACACATGAACTTCAGCAAGACAAAGATCATGTGCAATAATCATGTTGAGAATGAGAACATAACTGTCGAGAAAGAAGATGCAAAACTCTGTGAGGTAGACCACTACATCTACCTAGGACAACGAATCTCCATGAGACCCTCAAAAGAGGAGAAAATCAAGCGAAGAATCACTTTGGGATGGCAAGCCTTCAGCGGAGCAAGCTCTTATGGAGCTGAAACATGGAACCTAACCAAGAGACAGACCTACAAACTGAGAAGTATGCAACGTGCGCATGAGAGAATCATGCTCAACCTTACATGGAGAAATCACAAGACAGCACAGTATATGAGGAAGAAAACAGGTGTCCGTGACATCATAGAAACTATTAAAAAACTCAAATGGCAATGGGAAGGCCATGTTGCAAGAATGGAAGACAACTGATGGACATCATGTTTCGCAACATGGATCCCCAGAGATCATATGCGAAACCGAGCCGACAGAACACAAGATGGAGAGATGAACTGGACGGATTCAGGAAATACTGGCTCCATGGCGCCCATTATAGAGAATTGTGGCGAATCCTGGGGAAGGTCTATGTCCAATAACATAGTTAAAAGACTGATGATGATGATGATGATGATGAGGAGGAGGAGGAGGAGGAGAAGAAGAAGAAGAAGAAGAAGAAGAAGAAATCTCATGCTGAGTAAAATTTACAATGGTATTAAATGCCCCCAAGAAAGACATTTTCAGCTATTTACAATCAAATGTCATGAGACTTTGTTTCAAAATAAAACTAGTGTGAACTGATAGCCATAACATAGGGAATTTGATTGTGCTTGGATCAACTCAAAAATCACTTCTTCCATAGCCTTTTCCCCACTCTTCTTCAAAATTTAATTGAAAATTCCTGGAGATATCATGCATGCTGATTGTGAAATTTTGAAGATAGCGACAATGTCTGGGAAATGATTGTGCATGGATTCACTCTATATTTTCATGACTCTTTTCATAGCCTATTACTCACCCTTCCATAAATTCCATTGAAATTCATTGTGAACGTTTGGAGATTGATGTAGATATGTTCAGAAGTCTTCAATGAATTTCAATCAAATTTTGTGCAAGAGTGGGCAATAGGTTATCAAAGAGACCAGAAAAAATTTGAATGGATCCATGCACACCTCTCCCAAGCCCTAGCTGTTAGCAACCACAAAATATCACTAGAAGTTCTCTGTGTGTCCACACATTACCATCATTTTGAACCTTTTTATTATTCCTTTCCAAACGGTCTACTTTATTTGATGAGGCCAAAACTGAATCACTAAGCCTTGTCATTAAAGCTGCTTGAATTATGAAGTGACCGTGCAAAGCTCGTGAAAACTGCCTTTCCACACATCACATGATCAACTAAGATAGAGCAGATTTTAGATTTTGATTTTGAATTTAAATAGATTAACCAAACTTTCATTTCCTGTATGAATTTTAATTTAAGTTTTATTTTGAAATATATTTAAAGAAGAAAGTTTGGCAGGCAGACCTACTTGTTTAATTTACGTAATTTCTATTTTATTTGGAAAGAAGTATAAAATATTCACTATAAAAGTTTATGATTGAAGTTGTAATAAATTTATTTATGTACATATATATCAGAATAAAAAAAAATTATATTACAAGATGGGAAATGAAACTCTGGTTAATGTGTTGAAGTTAAAATTCATAAATCATAAATATTACAGCTTCAATTGTAAACTTTCATTCTCCTAAAACTTTGAAAATAAAAATAAAGAGCTGGGAAACATAATTTTCAACTATCTTGCTTTAGCAAAATCAGTTTAGTCTACATCATTTTCATCTAATCATACAAATGTCTAATCAATATTTCATCAAAAATGACTTATCTAACTGAATTTTGGCATGAAACAACTTCGTATAAAAAGTGCATACGTTTTAAATTAATCTTCTAGGGGCAAGGGAGGGATGGTTCATGTCTTCAAAAGCTTGATCAGCTGAGTCATGAGCAAGTATAGCAGCTTGACTGCACCAGTCACAAAGCCCTATTGCAACATATCACTTGTAAAGGACTTTCAGTCTTACAAGGACATGGAACCCACCTATGATGTTGATGATATGTTTATACTTTTCTCTTTCTTTCCACAATTTGTGATCTCTGAAATCTTTTAGAAGATATCCTGGTCACTAATGGCTGTAAATTGATTTATTTCTATATCGTTCGTAAGTGCTACTAGTAAATCAAGGTAATATTTATAGGTTACATAGCTGGGCTCTTTTGGTATCACAGGATGGACGTCCATGGTGAAAGGAATGTTACAATCAAATTGTCATTGTATTAAAAGCTGTCCAAGATCCCAGTAGTGATAGAACACTGCTTTCTTGATTTAATTGTTGACTTTTATCATTCACTGATTTAGCTCATATCTTCTTTTATCATCATCATCATCATCATCATCTGCATTGCAATGATGGTGACTGCTTTTTTGCCTGTCTTGTTATGAGGCTCATATATTAGTATGTGTTGTTGCAACTCTCATCTGTGGCGACATGTGTAGGTTGCCGTTCAAGTATTGACGATGATGCTTTTCTTAGAAATTTCCTTGCATCACTTGCTAATCTTCTGTCTTGCTCTATTACATCACTATAAAATGGCCTCCTTTGTAAGATCCAACAGTTTTATGGCTTCTTTGCTGCCAATGATCTGGTGCATGACCATTGGAAATGCAATCGACTTAGGTGACATCCTGCCTGTGACAAGTCTCTACCTATTCCCTGCAATAGACCTTACCTTGTTGGTAATCATCTCTGATTTAGGAGTTGCATATCCATGTTGATTGACTTCATTTGAAAGATAGATTAAAAGCGATATTACGTGGAATATCTCCAAGATTGGATCATAGCTGTCAAATTTAGTGAACAGTTCTTCTAGTGTTATTGAGAGGGTCATTAATTTCTCTCTTGCTTTCAGCTTTTGATTGGCCATCTTGGCAAAAGCTTTCATAATATCTTGATCTCTTAATCCAGCACCGACCATAGGTGCAACGGCTTAATCAAGATTTACTTTGAATGTTGTCCCATTGAATTACTAAACATGCCTTTTCCAGGGGTAAAATCAACATTGTTTCCCAGCTGTTTCTGCTAGTAACTCTTTAACTGCTTTGTGTCAGTGATTTGTAGGTTACAATCATGAAATTTGTATAAGTTATCAAGGTCTATGAGAAGATCAGTAAGAAGGCTCCAGAACTTCTGCTGAATAACCTCCGTCGTACTACCTTAATATTCTTGCTCTGCACTTCCTACGTGCAAGCTTGGCTCTTTTTGTGCTTTTTTCTCATGAGTTTTAATACAGACAAACTGCTGATAGGTTGAATGGTGCATAATGTCAGCGGCAAAGAAGTCAGTATTTGCAGTTGTTACTCTCAGTTATTTAGCAGCACATGAAAGAACAGGATTTTCAGAATTTTCTTTATTGATCATGGCTGCTTTTAGGATTTCAGAGCATTTTGATACTTGGATTTTCTTTTATATTTGTTCTTTTTCTCACAAACCTTAACAGACATGATCTTTATTCTCCTTAATGTCATGTTTGTTTCAGCCTTGGGTAGAATCAGTAGCTGCACTAGCACTTGACATTATTGGCAAATCGTGCTCAATATCATACACTTCATTGTCATACACTTCATTGTCAATATTAGTTCCCTTTGTTATTTGAACAATCCTCCTCAACTTGGCATTGCTTGTGGAATTACTACAACACTGCAAATGTGTTGACAAAACCAAATCAATATCAGCTGATAAATTAATTATTCTCCCCAGAATGTGATGAAAGTTTTTTACATATTCAAACTGAAAATTAAATTCAGCCCATCTCTTTGCATATGTTAAGACATTGGCAAAGCCACTTTTCCCAACGTTATTCAATTTTGCATTTGTATTGTTAAGTTCCTTGCAAAAAATGCAATTAGACAAAAATTAGAGCTCAAAATGACAACAGGCCTTCCAAAAGAAATTTCCATCTCCGAGAAGAAAAAACAAGGGATATAAAGCAAGAAGTCAATTTATCATTGTGAAAGTACTTTCAGGCCATTTATTAAAGAGTTCTTTGGCCAATTATGTCATCCATACATGAACATAATTGAAAAACATATCATTATTTTTGTGTGACAATTTGCTAGTGAGTTTGATCTATGATTAGAAATGACATAACATCATTGGTTACAGTAGAAAAGTTCTCATTTAGGATTTTTAGTCTTCAAGAGGAAAACACACACAAAATGAGCTTCTTTTGCTCATAACTCAAAAATACATCATTATTCATGGCTGAAAAGTTACAAACAGAGGGAAGATAATTATGCATGAATCTGCCCTAAAATTTACACACTTCATTGAGAACTTTTGGAGATTTCAGATGTATTTCATGTCTGCCAATGCAATATCTCCAAAAGTTCTGAATGAATTTCAATGAAATTCCATGAAGTGATAGACTATGGACCCCCGGTCACATTTTTGAAAATATGCATGAGTTAACCTTTAGGTAGTACCTAAAATCATTTTCTCAAAAAGTGCTTTTGGGGGGTCACTATGGTCATTTTGGACCTTTTTTTGTTATACATTTAGATAAAATATCTATATTTAAAAAAAAAAAATTTTAGATGATTTTAATTGAAGAAATGGGCATCGGTAGGAAGGTGCATTTGAAAACCCCTGGAAAAAGTACAACTATACTTACTCTACTAAAATAATATATGTAATCTACTCTGAAAGACATCACTGAAGAATAAAAATTCCAGAATTAGTAAATTATTTTCATTACTATACTGACTATACTAAACAAAGGACAAAATTTTATTCTGCAAGTGACAATGTCATTTGCAGAATATTTGAAGAATATTTAAAGACCACAAGCACCTAATCACCAAAAAGAAAGGATTCTTCTTATATCTCCATAAACTGACGTATTGAAAGCTACTTGTTATTTTTTACACTCTTTTCCCTTGTACAGAATTAAAATTCTAAAATTACTTCTCAATTTTGAAACCTTAGGTTTTTTAGAAAAATAAAGTTTTCTGTTCTTAGCCCTTGCTCTTTCAGAAAATGCAATAATTGGTGTCCTACAAAACATGGAAAAATTCAATCTGATCACCCTGATGATAACATTATCCCCAGAAATGTATCTTCTTATTTACCCCACTCCCGGAAATATGGACAAATATGGTGAATTATTATAAGGTGATTTATATTAATCATAAGTCAATTTCATGATGTTATTTAAGTAAAAATTTGGTTATGTTTCTTGAGTAAAATAAATTGTTGATTTGCCATTTCCTTTCAATCTAACTAACATCAGTTCATTGTAAAAATATAGTACATATCAATATATGTCCAATGGATAAACTGAGCTAAAAGATTAGTTCCAATTCTGCCTATGTCCAGTTGTGTGTGTATGTTAATTGTTTGAAATGTATGTGCACATTTTTCAATCAATTTTCAGATAAATTATACACTTTCTTCAATCCACATTCATGAATGTTCACAGGCCTATAATTTCTATTTTATGTACACATCCAATAGACTAATCACTAAAAAGTCAAGCAGTGATACTGTTTTTTAATTCAATGCTAATGTAATAATCATTTCATTCATATATGTATATTATTTGTAAAACTTTGTACACTTTATTTTCTAGCCCAACAGTAATCTCAGCTGCCAATATATAAAATATATCCCCAATGACATCATCAAATGGGCTTTAGATCATTCAATGTTAACAGATCAGTGAAATATTCATTTCAAGATTTGTATAGCTGGGTTTGAATACCTGCAAAAAATATTTTAGGAATACTGTTTTTTGCTTGTACTAATGTGGGATTATTTTTTCTCCAGAATAAGATTTTAAACCAAACATATGAAAATAGAAAAAAGAGTAAAAGCATTTTTATTAAATTGCTATATAATTCATCATTAGTAATACAGGAAGTCCCTGAGTTAAAAGCATCCAATGTATAGGTAAGTTGTACTTATGAATGGACTGCCATGAAACTTTAAAAAAAAATGAGTTTGAAAGGTCTGCATTAGCAGAGGGCACTGGATGGTGCACATCATTGCATTGCACATATTCAGTGGTTCTTCAGCTTGAGAGATAACTATGTTGACATGTTTCAAATCAGATCACGGTGACTGTTGATGTTTTGTACATGCTGTACCCTCGTAAGCATGCCTCTAAGTATAAAGCAAATGCAAATGACAGTGGCAATAAAAACGACCATTCAATTGAATCAATCAAAACAGAAAGGAAATAAAGCTACTTGAATGTAATTATAATAATATTATAATTATCATGATTACAAGCCAAAAAATGTCCCTACAGTTAGGATTTTCATCTAGTTCCTAAATAAGGCCTTTGATCCAAATGAGAAATTAACCCTTTTTTTTTTTTTCAGGTTTTACCTTGATTTTGTAATTACTGGATACAATGCTTTTTTTGGCTACTTAGATGCACATGAATGCAATAAGACTTTCAGCATTATTTAGATGGATAGATCAGATCATTACTATAAGCGCCATCGTCAGCATTATGTATATATCTACAAGTAATGGACATCTTTTTAAAGACAGCTCATTAGCATATATTTTATATAAAATGCAGAGTAATTAAATACCGGTTTCAGATATATCAAGATCAATCATGATTTCTCATGCTGTCGAATATTATCAATTGATTCCTATCTACAAAATTTTTCACTCTAGTGAATCAATAGTATAAAAAGAAAACTGTCTACAAAGAAATTATCATTCATTTACCCCCAAAATACAGAGCTAATATAGGGATGGAGGAGGCATTTATCAGAAGTAGTTTTTGTCATGCCTTTCATAAAGTCCATTAGTAATAAAGACTGTTGTTGTTACTCATACATAAAAAAAGGAAAATATATACTATAATACTAAGGCAAACATTTGACTAACTGACTCAAGATATGCACCACAAGTAACTGTTTCAACTTATGTACAAATCTGACTCATACAGACCGAGAACACATGTGGTCAATGTTATATTATACTATATTGATATCTGACTCTGTTAAAATAATATAATCAACTCAATTCGCTCAACAATAAAGTTGTATGCTATAATTAAGGAAGCTGTGTTTATCAGATGAGCAATGTATCATACCTAAGTATTGTAGTCCTTAAATGAAAGGTATTTTACCCAGTAAGTATCAGAACAATAATTGCAGCAGATCAACTATGTAGGTAAGAGGAAAAGAAGACAATGGCTGTATCAGTAATGATAATAATGTGTATGCATTGGAAGGAGAGAATGGCTGAAAGATAAA
>OY735202.1:54667365-54722365 GCA_963457665.1 Thysanoteuthis rhombus
ACATAGTTTTTGCCATATATCTTGTTTGTCATTTTGTGTGAGGTTTTATGTGCATTGTTTATTGATATTATTTTATACTACATGTTTTTTTTTAAACGAGGCTTAATTACATAGGTTATCCTAAAAACATTTTAATGATGAGGAATCAGTAAGTATGACAACAGACATATCTTGCTCTTTGTATCTTTTCAATTCAATGTCCAAGTATGTGAATATCAAATAAATATTGTGTCGGTTTTAGTTCCAGACACTATGCAAACCAACTTATGGTATCATCTTTAAGAATACTAATTACAGAGAAAAATCTTTTTCAAGTCAATTCTCTACCAACATATTCAACTGAGGAATTTGATAATTATTTTACTCTAACCCCAAAGTTCATTTTTCCATGTTGTATGACATCAAGCTTCCATCAGATTTTTTTAAAAACACTTTTAATTATGAAATAAAGTATTCTTATATACATGGTTGGAACGAAACAACTTTCTAGTGGGTGTTACACCTCAATGGGCAAATATACTTGAATAATTTGTTACATAGCATTCCATGTTCAGTCTCCCACTTCGCCCTACTACCTATCAGTCAGATGAATGGTTCAGAGCAAAATGTTTTCCCCTTTCCCTGGTTCCAATCAATACTATGATCTTTCACACTGATACAGACTGGATCCATCTCTTTTGGTTACCTAATTCCCCTAATATTAATACAATTCATTTTTATATACACTATTCATTTATTATATTTTATACTTTTGTCAACATATTCTTTATTTTCGTAATTATTTCACTATGGTTAAGCTGATAAGTTTTAAAGGAATCAGGATGTCTAATCATAGCTTTAGTAAATTGTCTAAAAATCTTACTTACTTCGCCATCTTGATTGACCATTCTTACAACTAAACAGAATGGGAAACTATCTTGTTTATCATACAATTTGTAGATGAACATTCCATCCTTGATATATATATGTATAAATATATATACATATATATATATATATATATATATATATAGTCATTATCATTATATTTATGAATATATATATATCTATATATATCTATATATATCTATATATATATATATATATATATATATATATATATCTATATATATCTATATATATCTATATATATATATATATATATATAATTATTATCACAATATATATATATATAATTATTATCACAATATATATATATATATATATATATATATATATATATATATATATATATATATTATATATATGCATATATTCATATATATGTATGTATAATTATCATCATTATATATATAAATATATATATTCATAGGTATACCTTGATTAATGCAGTTTTGTTCCAAAATTTTTCGGTACTGTTTAAGGTGTTATAATAATAATAATCAGCTCATACTTTATTACATTAATTTGCACTGCAATACCTTAACTGTACAAAACTGCAACTACACATGGAATTGCTATATATATAAATATATGTATGAAATGTACAAGCTGACAATTTATATGTATATAAAAGTTATTTTATATTATTCTGCATGCACAAACTCACACTAATATGATCATTAGCATTTTATATCATGTAGGTAAATATACATTTGTGAATACATGTGGTACCTGGATTCAGAAAAGATCTCATGGCATTCTTTCATTTGCACACACACACACACACACACATATATATATTATATATATATATATATATATATATATATATATATATATATATATATATATATACATAAGTGTATGGATTCTTGTATGTACTCATATGGATCACTCTCAAGCAAACATTTTGCATGTTCATATAAACACTTGTAGAATATAGATATGCATGTTTCATAGATTTGTGTCTTCACTTCTACATACCTATTGATACATCTACATCCACTTTATTATTCACTCATGTCACTCATACATCAACTGTAACAGATAATCTAATGCTTATACCTATGGAGGTATAAGTGGTGCAGTTCTTGTAAAATAGATTCGACAAGCCAAGTTTGAACACCAGTTGAGGCTGTGAACGTTCACTTTGTACTAATACCCTTGTGAAAGGCATGAGTCAATCTCTTCTCCCCCAAGCTATAGGTAACAGACTAGGCTTTCTAGCTTTGGGAAAGCCACCAGTTTGGGAGGACAACTCTGAATCCAAACCTTAATGCTGTTGGATGCCAACTTTGATGTCCTACCAATGCCCTATGTATCATGCTCTGCTTTTCTTTGGACTAAATCCGATAGGCTGAAAGGGGACTTCTGATGACTAAGCATCTTGGGATCCCCATACACTTCACCCGGGCCAGCATCCTGAAGAGCTTACTTCAATGTTATTCCATTGTCTATCAAGACAGAAGAAGGTCTACTTCTATAAACACATTCCCTGACATTGATATCCTAAATGAAGAACCTATATTGAGTTACAAAATTGTATGCAATACATTGTATGTATTAATCATTTTTCATAAGGTGGAGTATTACATATCATTATCATTTTCATAACTACTTTTAGCAGGAAAATTAGGATGAAGGTAAATAGTAGTCATAAAATTAATGATGATTATTTGTATGCAAACTTATATGCACATACACATACACACTCAACTCGCACAGTTTTGTTTTCTAAGTAAAGACTTCGATCACTGGCAGAATCTTCCAAAATGTTTCTATTACAATCTTATCAGTACCAACGTGTCCTGTGATAGACCTGTACTATCATTTGGTATAAAATTTTATTTCTATGATAAATTGTTTGTCACTCATCTCCTATAGCTCTATTTAGTGCAGCATGGCATTTTACATGCAAATGTATTTTCTTTAATTACTCACTGAAGATTGGAAAATGCCCGAGAAATTATTTCCAAAAGATTGCAAACAGACATGGAGATGGTGAAGGATATTTGAAATGACTTATTATTATGTGAACAAAGCAAGAATATAGAGATTTTAATTATTCTACGAAGGTGTATATATAATGTTATTTACTCATAAACTCAAATACCTCTGTGTATATATACACATACTGATTAGCATAGATACTGTGTATTCACTCATTTCTTAACACTCGTATATATATATATATATATATATATATATATATATATATATATATATATATATATATATATATATGTATGTTTATGCACCTCATGTCTTCTTGGATGCCAACATTATAATGCCGAGTTTTGTCATAGTCTCCACTCCTGTTCTTTAGTAGTCCTATTGATTTTCTCTAGTCTGCTTTTTGTGTTTCTCACCATCATCACTGCAGTATACAAGTCTCTGTAAAAGTAGCTACTGCAGTAGTTGTGGAGTTATTCACTAATGCCAATAGTCAATGATCTAGAAATAGTGCGAGGAGTGATTATATATAAATGTATGCTACTTGCACTGACGACAGTAGTACACTGCTATGTATACCCATATTAACTTGCAACTAGTCAGCTTCTTCATTGCTCCCTTTACATTTGATAATAAATGTCCTGAAGTAATAATGGGTTATAGATTTAATACACTTGCTGCATTGTAGTGTGTTAAACACACTGTATCCATTTCAGTGATTGTTGCACATGTTTTTGTATATACTAACAGATAGTTATGCATATATATTTATATAGGGCATGTAGATATGTATATGCAGGTATCATATGCAAAACCATATATTTAGAATGTTTATGTCTGTGTGCATGAGTATTGAGACATAAATATTTATATATTGCTGAATATATTGGCAGCAATCTCTCTCAAACATTTGAAAGTAACTGATCAAAATTTCTCAATAAAACCAATCTCATTTTCATAAATACATGTGCGTACTGAAGTGCATGAACTGTTATCTCTAAAGAGAGTATAAGTCTGAACCTTGATTGAAGCTTATTCTTTATTTTGTTTCCAAAAATTTGAAGTTTGTGTGTGTGTGTGTATATATATATATATATATATATATATATATATATATATATATATATATATATATATATATATATAATGATTATAATCATATATATTAAACAAATTTCAAATACTTGTTGTATATATGCAGACAGAAAATGGACTCTCTCAAATTATGGATTACTGGACTAAATACCTGTCCTTATGGGGAGAAAAGATTGCTGTCCGAAAAGAAATAGAAGGAAAGATAGCATTTAATTTAATTTGTACTTGATATTGATTTAATACTTATGAAACACTATTAAAAGGGGAGAGGGTAATGTAAAAAAAGTGCTTTTTGAGACCCCCTGCCAACATGTCATGGGCCAGCGTGGTAGGGCATGGCCCAGCACACCCTGTGGCTGCACAATGAAAATTATACTGGCTGTTCCTGCTTGGTCATCAGCCCCTAAAGTCCCAGCCACATCACTTACTTTGGGTGGATGGGTTGATGTGCTCCAAAAGCGACTACCCAAACTCTTCACCAAGAAAATACCCATTTTTCCTGGGTCATTAGTCTAACAGCGACCATCCAAACATAGCCCAAAAAACATTATAAAATGGACAACATTATACATAGGCACCAACAACGTCAGAACACTGTCAACTGACCTGCACCTGACCGATGTAGCAAGTGAAATCAAATACGTCAAATGGGACATTATAGGCATCAGTGAGATGAGAAGACTCGGAGAAAAACTAATCGAACTGAAGAGCCAACATCTTTTTTACAGCTACAGAAAAGAGAAAGTAAAACAAAGTCGAGTAGGCTTTTTCATCAATAAGGACCTCAAAGACAATGTAGCCGACTTCAACTTTGTCATTGATCAAATAGCCAGCATCACCATACAACTTTCAAAACTGAATATTATCCAAGTCTACACTCCCACTTCACAACCAACCCAAGAAGAAATCCACAACTTTTATGATGACTTGAACTCCCTACTCCAAGACACCAGAAAATATTTCAATGTCATCATGGGAGAATTTAATGTACAGGTAGAACAAGGAAATGAAGATTGCGTTGGCTGATATGGATATAAAGTATGGAATGAGAGAGAAGATTTTGTAAACTTTGCAAGGAGGGACCCAATAGAGAATGAACTTGGAAAAGCCCCAACCACAAAATGAAGAATGAAATAGACTACATCCCAACAGATGAAAGTAATACTGTCAAGGACATCAAAGTCCTAAATCAAGTCAAATGTAGGAAGCAACCATAGAATGGTGAGATGTAAAATGCAAGTAAATACCTTTGAAGAACTCAGAAAAATGTTCCACACAAAACCACAATCCCTAAACATACTAAAAGAGCACGTTCAATCCTTCAAGCTTAAAATGAAAATCAGATTTAAAATTCTTACTGAACAAGACAATGCCAACATCAACAAACTAAACAACAAAATAAGAACATCTATAATCAAAGTTGCCACAATATTTAAACCAATGAGAACACAAACCATTAGTAAAATCTCAGATGAAACATGGAATCTCATGGAAAAGCACAGAAGCCTCAAGCCACCGATAACAACAAGAGAGAAAACTGAAGAGATAGAACTAAATAAAATAATCAGGAAGAAATGAAGGGAACACAGAAGAAAATACATGACTGCTGTCATCAAATTGACTCTCGAAAAAGTTCTGGGCTTCAAAGCTACAGATTCAAGGTGGAAGAAAATAACCAGCATACTTGAGGAAAATGGAGACCTAACAATAGACAGAGACAGGATTGTTGAACATACCAAAGAATTTTACCAAAAACACTAACCATCCGAACAAGGACTTCAAAACAATGCAAGTCACGTGCAATCGACTCAAGGATTTACCAGAAGTAACCCCATGGGAGGTGAAACAAGCCATTGAACAGACAAAGAAAGGAAAGGCCCCTGGACTAGACAACATCACCATTGACCTACTCTGAAAAGATCATCACTAGGAAACTGGCTATTCTATTCAACTTGTGCCTAAAACAAAGTAAAGTCCCAGATGATTGGAACTATCATAATGTTTTTGTATAAAAAAAGGAAACCCAAAAGATCTCAACAACTACAGATCTATAATCGTACTCTACTGTATACTAACTTTTCACAAAAATCATCACTAACCAAATCATAAAAACACTAGATGAAAACTCACCAGGAGAGCAAACTGTCTTTAGAGGAAACTACTCAACCATGGACCAACTGCATCTGATAAATCAGCTGAAAGTAAAAGTTGCAGAATATAAGCTACTACTCACTGTAGTATTTATCGACTTCAAAATGGCCTTTGACTCAGTGGAAATCCCTAAGGTCATGGAGGCCAACACTTGACAAGGTGTAGATCCAGTATATGTCAAAGTGCTGAATATACAATCACAGCAGCTCCTTTATCAGGCTACATAAAGACTCAGAGCCCTTTCAGCTCCAAAAAGGGGTAAGACAAGGTGATACCAGCTCACCCAAACTGTTCACGGACTGCCTCAAGATGATCCTCAGAAGACTAGGATGGGAGAATTAAAGAATCTAATAGATGGTGAATATCTGAAAATCTCAGATTTGCAGATTATTTCCAGCTTTTAAAAGATCTTCCATTATTTCCATGTAGCTGCTCAATATTGACAGAGAATTGAACCTCTTCTATGACATAATTATTGTAACCATATCTTAACCCCATGTGCCAGTTAAAATGATTGCTCCAGTGATGCAGTTGTGGTAGGATAGATAAGTCGCAGGTTACATATTTGAATGGTGTTTAGGATGAATAATTTTTCTTATTTTCTGCAACTCTTCCAACTGCTCATAGATGACTATCTTGAGGTCTTCGAATATTGTTGTCAAGATCTCAAATTCTATTTTCTAGACATTAACATAGATCTCTTGTGGGTGATTCAACTCATCACCATATTGCTATGGATGACATTGAGAAGATTTTCCAACTTTCAGGTTAGCAAGCCGTTGTCCATTAATGGTTCCTATCTTCTCACTTTGCAAAGTTTTGGACAAGTTGTATGTTGATGAATATAACCTTAGTCCGATTGACAGACAAAAATAAAATGAAAATTTCCGCATTTGTAAATAGCACCCCATGATTCTCTCTCTAACATTTTCTGTCAATATCTCATGAAGATATCCAAATGTTGATCAAAATTAACAAGTATTTTCTGAAAACATGAAGTGCAAACAGTCCATTGTGTTACATGAATCTTGCCAGTTGAGGGGATAGTCAAAATTTTGAAAGCAACACCTGATTTTTCCCAGCATGTTGTTTACACCATTACTTGCCAACTGCAGTTGGACAAAGATAGTTTCATTTGAATTTGCATATCTTTTTATTGCAGAAACTATTGCATCACTTTTTATATTTGTCAGTCAGTGAAAAACAAGAAACAAAGGGACTGGGTAACTGAGCAAATACATGAGAAAAGTTGCTCCCTGTTTTCAATGTTAGTATTTTCATCATACATAAGTTAAAAGAAATTTAAAACTTGGTTTGCCATGATTGTTAACAATTTTTTTTATAATCCAGATGAGCGTATGTTCTTACCTTTTCATTGCATTATAAATATTCCAAGAATTTTGAATCATACTTTGCATGTAATTTTATCAACTGAGTGAAGTGGTTGTCTTCTAGAGATGTATTTCCTTGAAACACCAACCTTTGTCTACCAAGAAACTGCAAGCTTTAATGAAGTATTGCCTTTCCTCTTGTCTTTCTTTCTAAGCCTTTGTATTTCCCATTTCACCCAGATCACCAGATTTTGGAATGATGCTAAAATGCAAGCAACTTCAATATTGAAACTGAACAGAAAAAACAATTTTTAATCATACAAGGAATTTCTCAAAAATAAGAAGAAAGAAAAAACATGCAACAGGCGCAGAATAACATTCTATTAATTCACAAGAAAGCTATCGACTTCTCATCATTGTTATTGAGTTGGGACGCTTCTTGGACATTTAAGACATCAAAAGGAAGACACTGCATTGATTTTAAGGAAATCCATCCTTTGTTGATATTCAAACAGGGCAAAATTAACAGACTAATCTGCTCCTCTGTTAACCAATCAGATTCTTAGAATCATGTGGAATTCTTGATTAATTAGAACGAAGTAGAAAAAAGTAGACAACAATTTTTTTTGTTTTTCTTCTCTTTTTCACAGATAGGATTATAGAGATGTGAAATTCCAGCAAATTCGCACCGTCAGAATATTAAAAAAATCAATTTTAAAACCTTCATCCCAAATTTCCATAAATTCTAATATGATAATAAACTTCTGTGCAGTATCAAAATATAGCACAAAAAGTACTCAGTCCAATAACATTTGTTCCGTTTCTGTGTTATCCACCCGGAGATTCTCTGTAGCCTTTGAAATCAGAGAGAATTTCCAGCTTTGCACTTTTGTTTATCATGGCTAAAAAATGTCCCGTGACAATGCACAAGCAGAAGGCCTTATTCAAAACAATAACAACAATTTGGTTTTCATTCTGACAATTACTCTTACAAAAAAAATTCATTTATTGAAATTACTAAGAATATTTGTTAAAAAGCTCTTGGAAATTGAAGTAAAATGGAAGTAAAGCTGGAAACTGTTTGCTAATGCAAGGGGAGGTAATTCTTATTCAAATAAGGCAAAGATAATCTTCTAAATGCTATGTCTTCCTTGGTTGAGGAGAAGAAATAGAAAACCACACCAACAAAATAAGATCCAAAGGTTGCGGTACTCAACCTCCACATTGATAATATTATTGGTAATTTTAGGATTTTTTACAAATTTGTTTACAGATTTTTCAGGGAGGTCTATGTATAAGAACTTTTTGAGTGACACAGTACTTGCCCTAAAACAGTACAAATTTATATTTTTATATGAAAAATCCCCCAGCGGGCAGGGCCATATTCCTCACCACTATTTTGGCAACACCCCTGGTGTATAAAGTGAAAAAAAGAGGTTTTAATATAAGAAAAATGTTGGGCTATCCTTGAAAAAGAGTGAGGCCAATATTAAAAATGTGGGAGCTGATGTTTAGGACAAAGTTGAAAATTTAAAAGGAGAGATATAATGTAAAAAAATGGGAGCATAATATTAGGAAAGAGAGGACTAATGTTAAAAAGGGGGATATTGTTGAAGAATGTGGCAAATAGTAAAAACAAAAGAGTTGAAGGGTTGAGGGTTAATATTTGAAAAAGAGGAGCTAGTGTCCAAAAAAAGAATCCAGTGTTCAAAAAAGTGGGGCTAATGCCCAAAAAGGGAAGGGTTAATGTTTAAAAAAAAAAGGGACACCTAAAAATACAGGAAAAAATCTCCCTCCTCAATTCTGTCTCCTAAGAGAGAAAAAATTTTCCCTTCAATTTTGACACATAAAAAAATGAAATATGAAAGTTCTCCTTTGATTCTTTTCACCCATAATTTAAAAAAATCTCCCTCCTCTATTTTGACTCAAAAACAAATTTTTCTTCTTGATTATGACCGCCAAAATCAAACAAAATATCCATCCATTATTTTGACCTCTAAAATTGAAAAAAACTTCCCCTCAATTTTTACCCATGAATATTAAAAAAAATCACCCCCAGTTTTGAGCTCTCCAAATGAAAATAGATATTTTCTCTTGATTTTGACCCTTAAAAGTGAGAAAAATGTCTTTCCTTAATTTTGACCTGTAAAATTGACAAAAAATCACCACCTTCGATTTTGAATTTTAAATGGAAAAAAATCTCCCTTGGATTTTGACTCATAAGAAATTACCTCTCAATTTGTACCCTCAACACTTATGACCCTTGAAATAGAAAATGTATGTTTCTTTTGATTTTGTCCTCTGAAATTGAAAAAAATCTTCCCCTTCAATTCTGACCCCTAAAACTGAAAAAAAAAAAATCCTCCATTGATTTTGAAATCAAAAGTAGAAAGAAAAATTCTCTGATATTTCGACCCCTGAAAGTGAAAAACAATTTTCCCCTGGATTTTTTTCTTAAAAGAGAAAAAAATGTCCCCATATTTTGATACCCAAAAGTGAAAATATATGTGGTGGAATTGATCTGATAAAAACAAATAAAAAAATGTTCTTTTACTATGTCTTTAAAAAAGGAAAGATCATATTAGTAAGATGAGTCAGCATGTAAATAGATCACCCCTCTGAATTGAACCATACTTGGAGTGTGGTTTTCAAAAACAAATTTACTTAAAACATTTCAAATCCATACCCACAGAAGATTTCTTGGGTTTATGCCAAGTAGTTCCAGCAGTAAGCATGTACATCCAGATAGACGTATAGACTTTGGATTTAGAATCATAATAAGATACACCCTTCATCTTAACTTCTCAATTCTGTTTTCTACTCATGAGTATGAAAGGAATTTCTTCTTCAATTTTGACCCCTAAAAGTGAAAAGAGAATTCACAGTTAATTTTGCCCCTTGAAAATGAAACAAAAAAGTCCCCTCAATCTGTCCCCTGAAATTTAAAAGCAAAAATTTCCATTCAGTTTTGACCCCTAAAAGGGGAGAAAACCTTCCCCTTCAGTTTTGTCTTCTGAGAGTGAAAATTGAAAGTTCCTCATAAGGTGGAAAATAAAAGTTCCCTGTGCATGATCTATAGAATTTTCAATCCCCAAATTTTGTCTTTCAGAAAAGTGATTTATCAATTAAGGATAGTTATATCGTAAATTGTACAGCGATATCTTGACTGTACTATATCAAAACACACTCCCACCAAAATAGCACTGTTCAGTATATTCCTGCAAAAGTAATAAACAGAACAATAATGTTTTTAAAAAATGTCTTAGCTACTTAACTAAAGAATGCAACCTTACATCATTTTTTGATTTTAAGAATTGATTTGAAAAAAGAATAAAAAATGCTTTTATTACATGAGGTAAGAGATCATTTTAGCATGATAAATTATCATGTAAATCAACTCTTCCTCAGAATCAAACCTGCAAAAATTATTTTGGTAAAAACATTAACCAGGGTCACATCCATATCAACAGAATATGTTGTGGGTTTATGTTGAGTTTTTGCAATTGACTGTGTTTAGGTGAATTATAATGATATGATACAGATTATAATCACTTGTTTCTTATACTATCAAATGGTGATATTACTTTTTTAGATATGTCCACCTTAGCACCTACTGAGTCATTAATACTGGCAGTGATTTTAGATTGATTCAATTATTGATATATATATTTATACATAATCATCATCATCAATCTTTTAACATCTGTCATTGGACATAGACCTTCCTCAGTATTTGTCACAATTCTCTATTTTCTCTATTCCTGAATTTGTCTAGTTCATCTATCCATCTTGTGTTCTGCCAGCTTCGATTTCTCATATGATCTCTGGGGATCCATGTTGTGAGACGTGATGTCCATCAGTTGTCTTTCATTCTTGCAACATGACCTGCCCATTACCATTTGAGTTTTTTAAGAGTTTCTATGGTGTCTCGGACTCCCGTCTTCTTCCGTATATACTGAGCTGTCTTGTGATCTCTCCAAGTAAGGTTGAGCATGATTCTCTCATGTGCATGTTGTATACTTCTCAGCTTGTAGGTCTGTCTCTTGGTTAGGTTCCATGTTTCAGCTCCATAAGTGACTATTTTTCCAGCTGTCTGTTTGTATGCCACAATTTGTGTGTAAGAAACTGAAATTCTAGGCTGTGTGGTTTTTTAAAAGTTTACAATGAGGTTGGTTCTATTCAAAGTGTTATTATAATGCTAAACTGGATGCTGACTTTCACTTTGATCTAACTGAAAGTATTCATCTTGAAGGCTGAAACTGTAATTTAGTATAGCAATACATCTTTTCACAACCAATTGAAGTAGGCTACATTTGCATCCAGGAGGTTGAAATTTGGCATTTTACATCAAAGGTAATGAGTTCTGTGAGGTTGTCCTCAGAGATCATTCAAGGTCATTTCTAATTTTAATTAGGACATATGTAAGGGATACAACTCATTTCTCTCCAAATTTTGACCAACTTTTGTAAAAATTGATCATTTAGCTTCCTTGAGACGTTTGTCCTTCAAAAGATTTCTGACAGATAAAGTTTTGTACCCATGATGATTTAATGATTTTAACACTTTCAATTCATATTTTGGGCTTTGATATTTACTTTTTTAAAGTATCATTTCGGTATTAATCATAATAGTAGTAGGGATTTCCACCATTCCCTGGGGAAATGACTTCAAATTTGACGACTCAGTAAAAAAATATATCTTTTAATATATTTCTTCTTGCTTAGTACAAACTGGTTTGAAAATAGTTTAATTGAGTGTACACAAGGTACTTTTGCATGTATTTTTTCACATCAGATCTTGCACACCCTGGGCAACACACACGCACCCTAACAGATTCATGCACAAATATTTGGAAGAAAGATTTTTTAAAGTAATTTTTGTGCTTTCAATCAATAGGACCTTTGTTTTCTCCTGTATTTTGTAGTTTTGAGAATTTTCAAAATTCAGGATGGAGCTTCTATTTACAATGTAAATACAATACCTAACTTGACATGGGAGTGTGCATGAATATTTGACTAAAATAAGCATTTGCACACAGGTCTGCCCTAGAGATTGTGCGAGACACCAAAAATTTGAATAGCACATTAATTTCCAATTGTACTTAGTCTTCATACTGAGATTTTAATAAAACAACTCATTTCTCCCTGGGCAACAGGAATTTAGAAATCTCCTAAAAATCAACGAATTATCACATATCTATAAAAATTTTTGTAAATTTATTAATGAATGAATTTAATTATGAAAAGTATCTACTGTAAGTGAGAGTTGTAGAAATATTTTTTTAGTTAAATCTCATTTAATTTCATAAAATCTCCATAAAATCAAATTTGTTTTGACTGTCTTCTTTCCAATGTAAATTACCTTGTACTAAAATGTTAGAGGCATTCTGTGAAAGAAGAAGAATAAAAAAACTTTTTGAAAAAGCCCTCGAATATTTTCATGCATAAATCATTGTAGAAAATATTTGTGTATTAAAAAGTCTTTGAGAGAATTAAATAGATAATTTACCTGTATTTTAGAAGCATCTGCATTAACAACAACAAAATTTTATAAAGAGCAATTGTTATAGCTCCCCAATCCTGGTTGAGCAGACTTGTCACAGAAATATTTAGTTAATACTCAAAACCTAATAGACTCAATCTTCTCAATTTCAATCTGCCATGTTATTAATGTTGGTATCACTCCAATGAGCTTATTCTTAACACATGGCATTATTAAATTGAAGTATCTAACCAAAGTAGGTTCATTTTATCATATCACTGTCCCACAAATGGTCCAACCAGCCAAATGGGCAACAGATTCTTCTCTTTTTGATTGTCTGCATCTATGTGTGTCTCCGGCCATTCCTGCTCATATTTCCAGGGCTGCAACCTCGAAAATTTGCATGAGTCTTTCATCAGGCACTGTTTGGAAATTCTTCTTTTTTTTTCTTTAAAGTGATTTTTCTGGTCTCTATAGTCATTTTGGACCAACAATGCCCTAATCTTGAGCAGGTGATTTTTTTAGATAATCTCTGATGAAAGATCTATGTTTTCAGATGATTTTAGATAATTAGATCTGATACACTCACTGGCTATTTGAGGTACGAATATATTCTCTTATGATTTTACTTTTAGTAGATAATGATCTTGTTTTTATTGCATTCTTTTGAAAATCAAATTCATTTGTAAACTTTGTTACCTCTAAAAAGTTGTGTTATTGGAGCTAATATCAGCCTTTTTTTTTTTCAATTTTTAGATAAAATATTCTCACTATTATTTTATTATTATTTTTCTCAGCGTTTTTTTAGCACATTAATCTTGGTTGATATACTCTGATCACTAGCCAATAACATGGAATAGGAAACCAACCTTGCATGGATATCACCTTAACCATGGAACAATAATAATTTGCAACAATAAGATGGAATAAGACTAATAATGAATAATAATAATGAAAATATTTCATCAAAAAAATATCAAAAAACAATTCTGCTATTACTAAGTAATAAAACAAAGATGGCGTAGAGAATCAGAAATGAAGCAATAGAAGAATATCTATAGTTGTACTCCACTTATTTCAATGCTTTCATGTTTAAAGTGGTTAAGGTGATTGCTATGAAGAATCAACTCCTGAAGTTTGGGATGCAAGTTCTTCTTGTAATGGAAGTTACTGGATAAAAATAAAAGTAATGACAATATAATTGAGCTATTTAGGATATCAGTTCTTTATAAAAGGATGGCAATTATTTATATTGTGTACATAATAACGAGTATAACTAAATGTAAATTATTTGAAAATGATATTTTTGTGGCAAATATTCTTTTGGTTAAATGCAGAAATGTACGTATATTCTATATTGTCCGTGTATATGCGTATTATCTGATTTTTTTAGTGTCAAATTGAAGTCAACCAAACAAAATAAAAGAGATTTATTTGTTCATTTTATTTGTATGAAAATATATGCTGGTGTATAAGTATTTTACTAGAAGAAGGAAATGAAGAAGTTTATGTGACATGTAACTGTTTGTCCATATCAATCTCTACGTAAAATATACTCCGAGTATATTCACCAAGAACGATAATTAATGAAATCTTCATTTGTACTATAAAGTAAGAGATAAGGAAATGGAGACAGAAATAAATACATCAGAATGGAATGATATACACACACATATATGTGAGCATGTTCATGAAAAGATTGCCTAAATTATAGAAGGTTTTTGCTTAGCTCTAACTTTGAAGTATAATATGACTATTTATTAATAGATACAAAAACAGATTCAGAATTCTTACTGAACAAGACAACACCAACATCAACGAACTAAGCAACAAAATGACAGCGTCAATAATTGAAGTAGCTTCTACATTCAAGCCAATGAGCAAACAACCCATTAGCAAAATCACGGATGAAACTAGAAATCTCATGGAAAAACACAGAAACCTCAAGCCACCGACAACAACAAGAGAGAAAATTGAAGAGGCTGAACTAAACAAATTAATCAAGAAGAAACGAAGAGAAGACAGAAGGAGATACACGATGACAGTCATCGAATCGACTCTCGAAAAAGGTTGGGGCTTCAAAGCTATAAACAAACTCCTCAACACGGGACGAAGGCAAATAACTAGCATACTCGAGGAAAATGGAAACCTAACAATGCACAGAGACAGGAGTGTTGAACGTGCCAAAGAGTTCTACCAAAAACTTTATTCGTCCAAACAAGGACTACAAAATGATGAGTAAGATACGCAAGACATGAGCAATCAACTCGAGGACTTACCCAAAGTAACCCCGTGGGAGGTGAAAGAAGCCATTAAACAGACGAAGAAAGGAACTGCCCCTGGACCAGACAACATCACCATCGACCTTCTCCGAAAAGCGGGTAAAATCATCACTAAGAAACTGGCCGTCCTCTTCAACTTGTGTCTAAAACACAGTAAAGTCCCAGACGATTGGAACAATGCTATAATGCTTTTATATAAAAAAGGAAGCCCGAAAGACCTCAACAACTATAGGCCTATAAGCCTACTCAACTGTGTATAAAAACTTTTCACAAAGATCATCACCAACCGAATCACAAAAACACTTGATGAAAACCAGCCACGTGAACAAGCTGGCTTTAGAAGAAGTATAAACTACCACTCACCGTAGCATTTATCGACTTCAAAAAGGCGTTCGACCCAGTAGAAATCCCTAAGGTCATGGAGGACATCAGTCAACAAGGTGTAGATCCAGTATATGTTGAAGTGTTGAAACATATATACAATCACGGCAGCTCCTTTATCAGGCTACATAAAGACTCGGACCCCTTTCAGCTCCAGAATGGAAGACAAGGTGATACCAGCTCACCTAAACTCTTTTCAGAAGGCTAGACTTGGAAGGTTAGGGGAATTAAGATAGACGGCGAGTATCTGAGCAACCTTAGATTTGCAGACGACATAGCCCTTTTCGCAGAGAACCTACACGACCTCCAACTAATGATAGATGAACTAAATGAAGAGAGCAAGAAAGTCAGCCTACACATGAACTTCAGCAAGACGAAGATCATGTGCAACAACCACATCAGGGCTAAAAACACTAAGATTGAAATCGAGGACACACAACTGGAAGAAGTAGACCACTACATCTACCTAGGACAACGAATCTCTATGAGACCCTCAAAAGAAGAAGAAATCAAGCGAAGAATCACACTAGGATAGCAAGCCTTTGGCAGAGCTAGCTCAATCTTCAAAAATAATAAGATCCCATTAATCCTAAAGGGAAGGGTGTATAACCAATGCATCCTCCCAATAGTCACTTATGGAGCTGAAACATGTAACATAACCAAGAGACAGACCCGTAAATTGAGAACCGTGCAACGTGCACATGAAAGAATAATGCTTGGCCTCACATGGAGAGACCACAAGACAGCACAGTACATCCGAGAAAAGACAAGACTTAGGGGCATCATAGAATCCATTAAAAATCTGAAATGGCGGTGGGCTGGCCATGTTGCAAGAATGGCAGACAATCGATGGACATCGCGACTCACAACATGGATCCCCCGAGACCACATGTGCAACCGAGGCCGGCAAAATGTTAGATGGAGAGACGAACTAGACAAGTTCAGGAAGTACTGGCTCCTTGACACCCATGATAGGGAAGTGTGGCAAATCATGGGGAAGGTCTATGTCCAACGACGGACACTAAAAGACTGATGATGATGATGATGCTGACAAAAACAGAAAAAGCAAAAGAGGCAAAGATAGCAAAAGTTTGAAAGTGTTGTTAAGCTCCCAAAAGGACAATGATGTAATGGACCATATAATTGACAAAAGTATTTTTCTTTTATCGTCACTTTCTTTAACACTGGTATCTATGATTTGTGTGAGTGTGAGACTTTCAAAGAGATTGTTGGAAGGAAATTCTATTTATCAAATACAGATTTTTGTTCATTTTGATTTTCTCTTTTCATGTATTTAATCAGCTTTGTTTTATTTTCAACTTTATAGAGGAATAAAGGTTTTTTTCTTTCTATTAAAGAAATCAAATATGACAACTAAGAAATTTATTCAGACTGTTATTTTCATCCTTCAAATTATGAGTACAGCATGTTTGATTTATTGCTTTTTTTTAAACTGAAGGTCAGTAATAATGAATTATGAATAAAATTAGAGAGAAATTGTTGATCAGTTGAATAAATGACTGCTAATTTTTCTTGAAAAATCATATTTCTTGAAAAATACAAGTTTTCATGATTACCAGAGTAAAGCAAGAGTGTCAGATTCATACATACACAAATAGTGACTATTTGCACATTCCATATATCAAACAGAATCCTCTAAAGTTGTCTGTTTGTAATGAAAAACTGTTAAACTACTCTTCTTGTCCTGGTATTCCAGTTTTGTCCCCTTCTTGTCTTGTATTAGAAAATAGCTCTGGATTACTTGACACTGAAAACCAAAACCTTGATCTTTTAGCATTTCACTATGAAATGTTCTTACCATAAAGATATAATTGCTGTTGTACAATGAATGAAGAAGCAAATGATTTAAAAAAATGATTTCATAAAATAAGTATTATCTAAATTTGAGACCTTGCTTGACAATGATTTCCAAAAAGATTTGCTCTCTAATTTTATTTAATCATAATTTCTGAGTAAAAATGTTTTAGAAAATGATCAGCTTGTTCATCAATATAAAAGAAAAAAAATCTTTAAAATTGAGAGAGTGCCAGAAGATTGAATAATTGATAGGAAGCAGCTCTTAATGCGGGAACATATTGTTATCATGTCATGTAAATTTACAAGGCCATGGAAAGCAGTAGTAGGATTCAGACTTGTTTTACATCACCTCATGTGATTTTATACATGGTCACCAATAATATGTCTAGATTAGAGAAAAATTCAATCTCACGCTATCATGCACCCTACAAATGTGTATAGTAACAGAAAATATGAGATGTGAAGTCACATGAAAAGACCAGCACTAACCTATGATATCATGTGACTTGCAGCCATTACATTAGTGTATCTCCTAATAATTCAAATAAGTATTAAACTGGCCTGCATACCATTAAAGGCTTAAGTAAACTCACATGAGTTCACATGATGTGATAGCAATGTGTTCCCACCTTTATGTATCCATTTTCAACTATGTACTCTTTGACTTTCAATTAAACTCTTTATCAACTGAACCATATTTCTGTGTATGGGGTTAAATAAGTGCTCAAAGGTCTAATAATGCAACAGTCATTCATCTAATTATCTATGAGTTACTCAAAACTAGAACATTGAGATCATAACTATAAATGCAACACTCACACCCTAGTATATGAAACAATTTGTCCTACATAACCTTCCAAAAGTCGAAAAATAAATATCAAAGCGAATCTTAAAGAGCATCACTCTTCTTTATAAATTGATCTCTGAATTTCTTTTCGACAAGTGAAGTGATTGAACTAGTAAATCTCTTCAGTTTAACCTGCTTCACTTGGAGATTAATTGATCAAATATTTTGCATAAAACTAGTTATTCATCTTCGGCAACAAAGTTGGAGACGTATATGTATTTGGTCACAGCATCTTTCTGTCCATCTGTCTTTCACTCCAATGTAAGGTAGTTAAATTCAGGGGCTGGTCCAGGAATTCTTTTTTGATTTGGAGATGATATTTTTCTGTTTTTTTTCCCTATACTTTTATGACTGTCCACACAAAATCCCCGAAAGTTCTCAATTAAATTCTGTGAAAGGGTCAATAAAAGTGTATGGTAAACTGACTAAATTTTGCAGTAGATCCATGCACAAATTCTCCCCCTGACAAAACTATGTTCACTAGATTTCAAAGTATAGAAGTGTTTTTCTTCCATAACGTTCTGAAGATGATGTGAATTAACATCTAATTATTAGCATACTCACCCAAATGGAATATTGATTAGCTTGAAGCATTTCTCAAGGAGTTGTTTTCATCCATTATAACACACATATACATACAATCTTGTATCTTATGTACAAAGTGGCTGACATATCATATCATAACTACAATTGATTTTTGATTGTGCCCATGTTTCATTGTTGTATTAGGATGAGAGGTAGAGTTAGTGTTTTTGCTCTGAGAAAAAACATATTTTATTGTCAGTTTAGGGTTAGCTCCAAAAATTTCTGCTTAACTCGCACTGAGAGAAAAATTCACATCCATGGCTTCATATGATGAATGGAAAGCAAAGGTGCAGTTTCACATTATAACTTCATTGTAAATAGAACCCCCTCTTATGAGACCTTTGAATATTTCCTTTCTTAAAACTGGCAAATTTTTGTAAGATTTGAAAGTCTAATAAATTGAAAGAACATAAAATTGAAGAAGAAAAAAGTAAATTTAAAAAAAATTTGTTTACTGATTGTATTTACCATGTTTGTTAACATGAAGTTAGAATCGAAAGAAAAAAAACTTGGTTTGAACTTAGTCCAACAATTATTTTTTTGAGGTTCTGACCACTCAGCTATTGAATCACTATAACTTAGGGACTAAGAATAACTGTTCAAAAAGAAAGTTTCTAAGAAGCATAGATGATGCTAATTCAAAATATACATATAGTTTGATTTCATAGACCTAACTTCAGGAGTTTTCACGATAATCCTTGATGAAAAAAAAAATACAAAATGAAAATATTTTCTGATTGACTTGTTTTCTGAAAGCGTGAATGGAGATCCCATAGAAATCGGCAATTTCTTTCTGCAAAATTTGACCTAGAGATGTGTGCTACAGGTAATTATAAATCTGCTGATTCCAGACTTACCTTTGTTTCTGTTCTGTGATGCAGTGCATAGTTTTTAGCACATACACACCCACTTTAATACTTTATAATATGGATATCACAGATGATGTTTGAAAATGAAATTAGGAAATATAAAACTATTATATATGTATAAAATACATATCCATATTCTTACACCTGTCGTGTTACTGAAGATCCTTTGCATCTGCCAGCAAATAAACTGGGTATGAAGCTGTTTCAAAGGTTAAGAAATAGTTATCCATTACATGGCTTTTAAGATCACTAGAGAATGTTATTTTTAGTTGATACAGTGCTCTCTTTTCTTGTTGCATTCAAAGTTTTAAAAAATTTTTTTTTTATTTGTGTTCAAAATCATGCATATTGCTGATTATATCAGATATATTAAAGTTTTTCTTTTCTTTCCATGCTTCACTCAATACATTTGCATGAAAAAAATTGGGGCCCTTCATCTGTCAGCAGGCTGGATTTAGATCATTAGTAATGAGTTTAATTTTCACTGATTTCCACATCTTGTGACAAAACTAAGCTATGTTTTGCAAATAACAATGAAAAAATCATTTGCATATATTTAGGTATGTAACTATCCTATATATGTAACTAATTTTTTTGGTATATGTCTGAACTTATAGTGTAAATATATACATATGTTTATGCTCATGTTTTAAAAAAGTTTTTGTATTTATGAATCTTTACTGGAGATTTCCCATGTATACATGTCTAGTTATATGAAAAATGTACTGAAGAAATTGACTAGAGACAAAGAAAACAATATTAGCAATAAAAAGATGCTGTAAACTGTTGACTTCACTTCAATACACTTTTTTATGAAATTCATTCCATTTTTTTCTTTTCGTTCTCTTTAATCTTCCTCCTCACTACTACTTTGTCATTGTTTCATCCCCCTCTATTTTACCTTTTTAAAATGAAATCATGTTTATGTTTTTATGTGTCATCTTGAGGAAAAAAAGATTTATTTACATAATTAGAAAGTGGAATTCATTTACAATCAACATTATTTAAAAAAGTTTTATTCAATGGGTGACAATAGGAAAGAAGGAAAGGGAGGAAATAAAAAAAGAAGAGAAGAGAGCAAGTTTTTCAAGACAGAAATAGGAAAAGGAGAAGCAGAAAAAGTAAGGCAAAGAAGACTGGTTGAAGTTAATAAAGCGGAAAGGAAAGAAAATTCATTTTAGTCTGTATTGACACATTTTGAATTCTTCCATCTCTATATCATCAAAGGTTTTTTTGAGATGGTCCAATATTTGGTTAATCTTGAGCTTGACTGATGTATGATAGGTACTAAAGAGTCAAAGTTTTTTAACCACAAAATTTGTATGTAGCATTTTTCATCATTTTGCAAATGTGTATCAAATAAATGAGCTTTCTGAACACACAAGGTACTACCCTGAAGTGTAGAGAATTTGGACTGATTGTTTGATCTATTCATCTGTCAAGTTACTCACTCGACATTCTACACATCTTATGAATTCATTTCAATAGGGAATAAAGAACCTCATTTTGTATAAATTTAATCTTTTTTGAGGAAGCCATTTCTCACCTTAAGTTTCCAAAATTTTTGGATACCTCTCCTTGGAAAAATCTTGGCTAATAGGTCATATCAGTTCATCTTCACACCCTCTTAACTTGACAGTCTGATATAAATCGTTCCACTTGATTTTGAGTGGGGAGTTGATTTATCTGTAGAATATAGTGGTAAACTTCAACACCTTTTAGAATTTTATGGGTTCACTTTTATCTAGAACAAATGGTAAATGTTGACAAAAAAAGTAATTTTTTGTTGTTAGCAAAAAAAATATTGAAAAGGTTCCATTTTTCTCATTCTCTTTGATATGACCCACAATATCTTGTTAGAACTAGACAAACATCTCAGTATAGTAATAACTTCTTTAATCATCCTTATCATTTTTTGTAAAAAGCAATTGCAAATTCATACAGTTTTACTACAGGTAGGGAAAAGAGGGACAAATAATGATTGGCATTTTAGAGAGACAGAACCTCAAGTATACAGTGACCCTTTGGAGTCCAGCTTTGTGCTGATTGTAAAGCTAAGTACAACCAATACAGGTTCCATCTTATTAGTACCAACAAACTATATCCCAGATCAATATAGCTAATGATAATCATATATTATTTAAATAGAGAGTCTCACTTCTATTTAACTCTGGAGAGAAATAATCATATTCTTTGATAGTTTCTATCTAACAGACTGAAATTGTCCTATCTCGACATGGCTAACTCTCCACCAGTTTGAGATGAGTTACGGAAATGAGAAAAATTTTAGCTGTACTCTTGATAGAAAGTTCCTTTTGCTCTCATTCTTGTGTAATCATACTGATACAAGCAAACTATCTTCACACTGTTTGAGCCCTGCTAATTGCTTATATATTATTACCATGGATGCTTCTCAACTTATTGGCAGATGCTATGCAAAATGTTGCCAAAATATTTCTCTCCTTTTCCTCACTCCCCTTATTAGTGGCTCACATGGACTGATATATTGTGTTATGCTTACACGTCAAATCTACATAGAAGATCAGTGTTCCAAAATTTTTCTTCTTTTTTCTTCTCACTTTGATTCTGTCTTTCCTTTCTGAGCAAAATGTGATTAGGTTATCCCTTTATTTCGCACTGAAATCCATTACATCCACTTTTTAAAAGCCCTTTTAAAATATACTGCAATGATTAAATATTGTGGAGATTTCATTTTGTTAATTCCAAGAAAATAGCATAAAACTAGTTATAAAAAAAGAAAAAATACTCTTGCATACTCACAGTAGGTTCCAGATCTTATAAAGGTTATGTTTGTATAGATAGATAGATCATCAGAAAAATTGAGGACAATTTTTAAAAAACCTTTCAAAAATGGAGTTGACCTCATAGAATTTTGCATTACCAGTAATACATTCAAGGTATTTAATTCATTGTCTGGGTGTATCACACCATATCAGTTGTTTGGTGCTCACTAATCTAAATGAAATTCAGACTTGGTCTGATCTGAAGGTATTTTATAGACCGAAATATGCTGTATACAATAAAAAACATTTCCTGCATGGAAAATTATCATTATAGAGTGTATCAAGTATATTTGGTGTTATTGACAAGCTCAACTTAAAAAAACCTCATCAGTCTGATAATGCAATACAGTGGTCTACCAAAATCATAGTTTACTGAGTTTCAACATATAGTTTATTAGTAGTACTGCTTGTCTTTTTGAGTTGCATCTAACTCCAATTATAGAAGACCAGTTACACAAAAAAGTTCCAGTTATATGAAATAATAGAGTGTAGATGTTTCTTATCTTCATTATTGATTCACATTATGGACTGCAGTTTAAACTTATTAACCATTAACATCTGATATTGCTCTATGTTACTGACCTCAAAGAAATCTTGGGTCAGTTTTTCCAATTGTCCCTGTAGGGAAACAAGATTACTGCAAACATATTCTCTCAAAACCAGTGGAACAGAAAAGTTTGGGTCATTAAAAGTTAGATTCATTAAATATTTCATTTTCTCACCTATCCAAATAAAATGCTGTAGAACTAATTATTAAATATTTTATGTTTGGCATGTGTATAAATACTAACTTCTGTAAGATTTCTGTAATTTTATGTATGAATTAGATTGAATTTTATTACAAAATAATCTGGCATACAAATTAGCTGAATTTAGTTATATTGTTCTGTTTATCGAAGATCTTCAACATTTCTTGATTCTCAAATGAATATCTGAACTTATATCATTATCACATACTATCACTGAACAACCATAGCTATCAAAGGAGTCTTTTTTTCCCTTTATGTATATGTGTGTGTTTGCTTGTTCCAGTTCTTCTGGCCATACCATTTTTTCTGCAGAGTTGAGGATAGGCATCAGTGCCCCTCCTGAAAATATTTTTTGACTCTCAGAAAAAAATTTTTTCTTGCTTTTTTATGGACTTATTCTGGCAGGTTCATTGATAACATCTAGATCTTCCAGAATGTAGATGTTTCTAAATGTTTTTTACTTTATTTTAGATGTTTTTAGTGGAAAGAGCCAGTGATATCGTGAATGGAATTTGTTTATCCTTCATGAATTTTTTTTTACATGACTTCAAATTTTGATGCTACGGTTGTTTGATAATTAACTGAGAAGGCGAGTTATCTTTATAGCTTATTATTGTTATTAATAGTAACAATAATGATAACAATAATAAGCTGTTGTCTGTAATCTCGTGGAGAGTCATTAATATATCAACTTCTATTTGGACAATCAAATCTTGCTTTAGCATCTTAGAATTTGACATCATGTTTCAGCTGATTCATTCAACAGCCATCTTCAGGAGGGAAATATAATATTTGTAAGGAAAAGAGTATCTTGTATTGGTCTTTTTCTCAGTTTTTTGCTTTGTGTCCACAGAGAAAGAGACAAATAGGAGAGGAGATACTTTTTCAGATATTACATTTTACACCTGAAGGGGCCTTAGAATGAATTATCAGAAACGTTGTGTCAACCTGAAAGCTTGGGGAAAAGAGATTAGATTGTCAAATCTAAAGTTGGTATGTAATAATCAGCCATCTTGTGGTAATGTACACCAGTTTTAATTTGATTTTTTATATCTGTATATCCACAAATTTGTATTTGTGTGTTGGGAGATTCTTATACTTATCAATTTAGTAGAAAAGTTTGTTAAGTATTTCTTACATCAAATTAATTGTTTATTTTCTACTGATTAGTGCTGCTCTATGTTAGTAATGTTGATATTTAAATGAATTTTCATATCATCAGCTACAAATAAGCATTTTTCAATCTAGGCTATAGTCTTTTTATTTAAGGTCTCAGAAAAAGCTGTTTTAATTTACTTCTATTAGCTTTACCTAAAAGCTAAGTAAGTTTGACCTTGAGGGTCATTTTTACTCAATTTCCCAAGCTTTTGGCAATAATTTTGTACGTATATAACTATAATTTAGTATAGGACTAAATCTTTTCTTAGGGAATGTCATAGGCAGAAGTCATTTTTATCATTTCTAGACAATTTTCCAAGTTGTTAGCCACAATGGAATTTGGCAAAGAGGTAGATTCTTTCATGGCCAAAGTATTTAGAAATGTGATTTTGACATCAGGGTCATTTGAGGTAACCATATGTCATTTCTGTGAATTTTCCCAAGTTTTTTGCCACAATATTGTATCTATGATGCAGAAATTTTGCATTCGGATTCATCTTTATATGGTGAAATTTATAGATAAAGTAAGGTTGATGATGCAAATCACTTCTGTAAATAATAACAAGACACAAGGACAATCTCTCAAGATTGCTGGCCTTCCCCTAACTTCTCCATGCTTTTCCCACAGACAGCTCTATATTAGCTGAAAGTTTTTCTACAAAATTACTTTCGTAGAATTTCATAATTTCAATGATGTTAATCTTTGTGCTGCAATGTTTGAAATTATTTTACTTGAACTTCACGTTTATCATCTTATGAAAATGTCCTAATTAAGAATATCGGGATCATGAGGAAATTTGAATAACTTTCATGCTCCTAATCCTAGTTGTTGAGAAGTCAAACTAAAAGAGACATTTCCTTTGGAGAAGGAAACCCAGTGTGCATTGTATTGGGAGTTTGAATATATTCTTAACTGATGGTGGGACAAAGGAAGAATTGAACCACGGAAAGGAAGTTATGCATACCTTTAAATACAGTGAAGATAAATGAATTTTGATATTTCCTCTAGCAATATTGAATTATGAAAAATAACATTTGTCTCAGCTACCTGAAATGCCAAGCTGTACAAAATGTATCATTTTTTTGTTTGTAAATACTATAATCTCTTGCTCTGGCAAATGTATGTATATATATAAATATATATATATATATATATATATATATATATATATATATATATATATATATATATATATATATATATATATATATATATATATGATAAGTAATGGATATTAGTATCTGACAATATGAACAAGGAAAAACAGTTTTAGGAACTAATTTTGTTCGGATCAAATAAGAGAAAGCATAAACAAAACAGGCCAGTGATCAAAGAAGAGAAGAAATGAATCAAGTATGTTATTTCATCTTTAGTTTACTGTCTGCATCCTGGTGGCTCCACCTAGACTATATAGGTGCTCGCATCATAAAGGATGTGGGTTCAAATCCCACTCAGGGATCATCTCTTTATTTTCCACTCACCGTCGTTGTCTCACTCACTAGCATGAATAATTCAGTCCAAGCAAAATTTAGTTCCTAAAACTGTTTTTCCCTATTCATGGATATATAATCCAACAGAATAATTATGAATGTATTTTTTTTTAAAAACTCTGCTTGAACCAACATCTCATTTTTACACAGTGAATATGCCAGTTGGCTTTGACAGCATTAATGGAATAAATGATTAAAGATCAAGACATGGGCTACAGCTCAAATCAAACCTGTGTCTAATAGGAAGCAGTCTTGACGTGATGCCTCTCTTACTACTGGGTTAAACAGCTAGCTGGTGAGTCAAAAAATATGATTGTCAATAGTAAGAAACATAACGAGCAGATATCCTGTTAGATACAAGTTCAAATCCTACTGCAGCCCATTTCTTCGATTGCTAAATAGAATGGTTGCGAATGTATCAGATATAAATGCCCAACGTTGTAGAGAGTACTTCATGATGGCTTGATCATAAGATCCCTTTGAATATAGAAATTCAGAATTCATTTATATCTGACCTGATTATTACATGTAAAAGTACATTTTGATGGTTTTGAGTCAGGTCAGCTCATTACGAAGTCAGCCTACGACTGTATGGTGAGATCATCATCAGTCTTTTTTTTATCAGTCTTTTAGCATACATCATTGGACATAGACATTCCCCAGGATTTGCCACAATTCCCTACCATGGGCATCGTGGAGCTAGTATTTCCTGAATCTGTCAAGTTCATCTCTCCATCTTGTGTTCTGTCGGCCTCAGTTTCTTATGTGATCTCTGGGGATCCATGTTGTGAGACGTAATGTCCATCGGTTGTCTTTCATTCTTGCAACATGGCCTGCCCATTGCCATTTGAGTTTTTCATTAGTTTCTATGATGTCACGGACACCTTCCTTATATACTGTGCTGTCTTGTGATCTCTCCATGTAAGGTTGAGCATGATTCTCTCATGCGCATGTTGCATATTTCTCAGTTTGCAGGTCTGTCTCTTGGTCAGGTTCCATGTTTCACCTCCATAAGTGTCTATCGGGAGAATGCATTGGTCGTATACTCTTCTTTTTAGGATTATTGCGATCATCTGGTTCTTGAAAGTTGAGCTTGCCATCCCAAAGTGATTCTTCGCTTGATTTTCTCCTCTTTTGAGGGTCTCATGGAGATTCGTAGGTAGATGTAGTGGTCTACCTTGCCGAGTTTTGCATTTTCTATCTTGACAGTTATGTTCTTATTCCCAACATGATTATTGCACATGATTTTCGTTTTACTGAAGTTCATGTGCAGGCTGACTTTTTTGCTTTCTTTGTTTAGATCATCTAGCATTCAAAGTCAGCCTACTACTGTATGATGAGGTAGGCTCATTTTAAAGTCAGCCTACTGTGTGTGCTAGGTCAGTCCATTACAATGTCTGCTTAATACTTTATGGTATGCTTGGCCCATCACAAAGTCAGCCTACTTCTGTATAGTGAGCTAAGCCCATTACAAAGTCAGCCTGTATGATGAGGTCAGCCCATCAGGAAGTCAGCCTACTGTGTGTGCTAGGTCAGTCCATTACAATGTCTGCTTAATACTTTATGGTATGCTTGGCCCATCACAAAGTCAGCCTACTTCTGTATAGTGAGCTAAGCCCATTACAAAGTCAGCCTGTATGATGAGGTCAGCCCATCAGGAAGTCAGCCTACTACTGAGTGAGTAGGTCGGCCCATTACAGAGTCAAACTAATACTGTATGGTAAGGACCATTACAAAATCAGCCTACTACTGTATGGTGAGGTTTGCCCATTCCAAAGTTAGCCTACTACTGTATAGTGAGGTAAACCTACCAACTCGGTTCTTCTTGTAATCAACTCAACCTTCCTTTGTTAATCAAGTTGACCGTTCTATTCTTATCTTTAAGAAATTTTTTTAACATTTTTTTTCCCAAATAATCATGTTTGTTTGTTTTTTGAAATATTCTCTGAATAACTTCATTTTAATGATTTCCAGTCATAATTATTTTTCATAAACTATGTATTTCGGTTGTGCCATTTTTTTCTATACTTCCACTTGCCCCCTTTTATTGTAAATCTAGCACATCCCCACATATCCAGAGCTGTTAACCCAAACAAACTGGCTAACAAATATCAACTTCGTACAAGGCCAGTTGTCAAGTTATCTCAGTGCATCAACACACACAAATGAAGATTTCCCAAAATATAGTCAGATGGTGATTCTAAATTCTTTTCTTTTGCAATTATCTTTCATACCTGTTTTACTATTTTAACCATCTAACAGATGAGAAAATACAAACCTGTGTAAAAAAAAGAAAGAAGTTTTCTCACCCGCTCTATATCTTGCCTCCCTTCTCTCTTTATGCTTTTTTCATTTTCATACAGTATTTGCATATTTTTAGTAGATAAAGTATTGTAAATCATTATTAACAATTTTTGATATTTCATCTCAATATTTTTGTTGCTTATCATTGCTATTCTTCTTGGACTATATTCCAATCAGCTGTGAATAAATAAACAGCATTGATCGGAATATAGAATGAGCCCCTGATGAGATTCAAACTCACATCCTCTATGCTCTGTATTCATATTAAATATAAGAAATTATTCTAAAATGTGGAAATTTAAAATAAAAATAGAAAATCAATAAAATTGATTTCATATTCAAAAAAAGTTAAACCTGTAGAAATTAATGTAAATGAAAATAAATATGATGAAAATGAGATTAAAAAACAAGAAAGGGAAGGGAAGTAAGAACAAGAGGAAGATTAGAAAGTAAATGTTACCGATAATATTTTTTAGATTTCAGAATATCTCTAAATTATATGTAGTGAGGAATAGTATTGAAAAATGATAAATGAATATATACTTTTTAATAGTTTTTTGATGTCTTCAAAAAACTCTTCCCGTGTCTTCAACTGGTTTTTTGATGGAGAGGAAATAGAACTGTTTTGTTATGTGCAGATTTTTATTGATACTAATTTTTGTTTTTTTTTCATAGTAAAGAAGTAATGGTTGTATAGGTAGGTGTCGTGTACGAATTCTTGGGGTTAATCGAGTTGTGATAGACTTTTTCCGGTCTTCAGAATGTCTGTGAGAACTCCAGACACCACCATGGCATTAGCCTAGACTCATCTGAATCAGAAAGGTCATGACACTTACCTGAAACAAGAGAAGGAAAGTATTTGATGAAAGGTGAAGCAGTTTGTTTCAAAGCGCTGAGGATGTGTTGTAAAAATGGTTTTTGTTGTAAAACTTAGCACACTAAAATAATTCACATCACATTCACTGTGGAGGGCAAAGTGATTTCCAGGATGGAACTGGCCTTTATTAATCAAAAATGAAAAAAATAAAAGACTTCATGGGAAGAAAAACACTGTATTATTATTGCTTTGAATAAATTGTTATTTTAAATTGTTTTGTCTTGCTTATTTCTCTTAGTTTCACGCTCAGAATTCTAATCTAGACCACCATGGCTAAGTTGTCCCAAAGGGTTTTAATAAAACCTCATAAAATAGGCACATATTCGAGATGACCTGTGTATGAAAAAACAAATATTTATCCATTAAAAAAAATAAATAAGAAAATGATGATAAAATAATGTTTTGATCGGCAGTTTCCCTCCCTCGATTAATTTGTGATGGGCAGACTTCCTGATGGGTACCTTTACGGGACCTGTATAACAAACAATTCCTATGCACCTCAATTAGTCCCGAGAATATTTTCATTTTTTCTCAATATATTTACTTTAGTCTATCAATTTTTGGTCTGATAAATTTTTCACATGGAAAAATGCATATGTATATATATATATATCATTTTTAGATCTACTGAATATGTGTGTATGTGTCCAAGTCACAATGAATGAAATGGCTTTAAAAAGGTAAAAAACAAGAAGGAAACTAATAGAGATGAATGTGAAACCAATTACATATGATGTAAAATATACTTGGATATACATTGCAAATTACTTTTTTCCATATCCCTTATATGGCCACATATTCTTTGTTTGTTTCCACAATTTTGTTCATCTATATCTTCTTGCATATTTTCAATGTGAGATGACAGCTTAGCAGATTTTCACTCTAGTGAAATTTTCAATTTCAGGGTTCATTGTCCTCACATAAATGATATAGGTCTCAATGTATCTATGTGTATTGTTTGGCAAAGAAGCATAGAACCAGAGGCAAGATAAATTGACAATTTTATTCAATTGAAAACAAATGTAAGCTCCAAACTGAGTGAGATACTTGTTTTTCTGTTGCTTTGGCAAATAATGGAAAATCATCATGATCATCATCAGCCATTTAGCATGCTTCGTTGGACATAACCAAAATTCGCAAAACCTCTATTGCATGGATGTTGCGGAACCAATACTTTCTGATGAACTTGTCTAGGTTTTTACGCCATCATATATTCTGCTAGCCACAGTCTTGTGTATGATCTCTAGGGATACATGTTGTGAGTCATATTGTCAATCAGTTATCAGACATTTTTGCTACATGACCAGCCCATTGCCATATGAGTTTTCTTATAGCTTCTTTTATTTTTCTCTGATATACTGGCTGATAGAATGGGTGCTAAGAGTTGATGGAGCTCTGAGGCCATGAAACTAGGAGTCACCTATCCACTAGTATTACAACATATATACAATCACAGTAACTCCTTCATAAAACTACATAAGGACCTTGAACCCTTACAGCCCCAAAAAGTTGATACCAGCTCACCCAAATTCTTCACAGCCAGCCTCGAGATGATCTTCAGAAACCTGGACTGGGAGAATAGGGGAATCAAAATAGACAGCAAATATCTAAGCAACTTCAGATTTGCAGACGACATCGTCCTTTTCGCAGAGAACTGACACAACCTCCAACTAATGCTAGATCAACTAAATCAAGAAAGCAAAAAATTTGGCTTACACATGAACTTCAGTAAAATGAAAATCGTGTGCAACAATCACATCGAGAATAAGAACATAACTGTCAAAATGCAGAAGATGCAAAACTGGGGAGAGTAGACCACTGCATCTACCCAGGACAATGAATCTCTATGAAGCCCACAAAGGAGGAAGAGATCAAGCAAAGAATCACCCTAGGATGGCAAGCCTTTGGCAGAGCAAGCTAAACTTTCAAAAGCAAGATGATCCCATTAATCCTAAAAAGAAGAGTATACAAGCAATGCATCCTCCTGATAGTCACTTATGGAGCTGAAACATGAAACCTAACCAAGTGACAGACCCACAAACTGAGAAGCATGCAAGGCACACATGAGAGAATCATGCTCAACCTCACATGGAGAGATCACAAGACAGCACAATATATCAGGAAGAAAACAGGAGTCAGAGACATCATAGAATCTTTTAGAAAACTTAAATGGCAATAAGCAAGCCATGTTGCAAGAATGATAGACATCATGACTGACAATGTAGATCCTCAGAGATCACATGCAAATCTGAGGGCAACAGAATACAAGATGGAGAGAAAATACTGGTTCTGCAATGCGCATGGTAGAGAAATATGGCAAATCCTGGGGAAGGTTTGAGTCCAACGACAGACGATAAAAGATGATGGTGACTGGTGATGATTCATCATGAGCAGTTTTTTGTATGATAATACATATTCAATCATGAAAAACTGAATTTTTCTCTACACCGAGTTTCCTCAGTCTTCCTCAAAGTAACTCTCTTGGGCAAGTATACAGTGATCCAAGCAGTCTGTCCAGGACTCCATGCATTGACTGTGTCAAGCACCTCCTGTGATTCTGCTTAGATATCCAAAATGGCACTGTCATCTTGGGGAACAAGAAAAAAATCACAAGGGGTGAGGTCAGGTGAATGAGCAGGATGGGGAATGCCTATCACATTTTTGGAAGCTAGTAACTGTAGAATATTGATTGATATGTGTGCAGATCAGTTGTTGTATTGGAGGACCTAGTCTTCATTCATTCACTTGTCTGGATATTTGTACCACATGCTCTTCCTTAACTAGAAAAAAGAATCAAAATTGACTTCATGTTGTTGCTAATTTGATGCTTTTTTTTTTTTGGCTTTTGTGATGACTACAATTTTGTCTGGGTCATAAACATAAACCTATGATGCATCTCTGATTATGATCTTGGTGATGTAGTTGAAGTCATCTCTGATTTGATCTTTGAGTTCCCTGCAGACAGCATTGCAATTTGTTTTTGATCCTCCATTGCTCAGCAGATTTGGTACACTTTTTGTAGCAATATGTCTCATGTCCAAAATGTCTGCCAATATAAATTTAACAATCCTATATACAACAACCCTATGACCCCAAAAACATCATGGTTAGCTTAACTTTGATCTACATTGATAATCATGCCTGTCAGTGGTTGTCCAGAATGATAATTTTTGCTGACAAACATTTGTGAGTCCTTGAAGCAATTGTACCACAAAAACGTTTTGCTCTGGCTCATAGCATCACCATCAAGCACTTCCTTAGGCATTCAGTAGATTTCTACTGCAATATCTTATTTTTTTCTTAGATTCAAGTCAAATTTCATGCTGATCCTCTGTTTCTTGAAGTCTGTTTTTCAAGTGGAGATGAATTGCAAAACCATCAAAATACTACATTATAATTGTGCTTATAACCAAAGACCACTGTCTCTCAGCTTGCTTGCTGTTCGCATACTATCTCACAAAGAGTACTGCCCAGAGGAAATGTTTCTGTAAAAATTCACAAAAAAGTTATTTCCCTCGCAAAAGTCATTTAAAAGAACAATAGATATAAGTAAATCCCACAAAATTACATTGTTTTGTTTCTAACAGTGGTCATTCCACATACATTTTACAAACAAGATAATGAAAGAATGAAGAAAGTAGATTTACTTTCCATGACTTCTTGGATAAAGTATTTAGAGATTTGAAGAAACAAAAGAAATGAGGTCAACAAAAGATAGCAAAAAATGTGGGGAAGAAAAAGCAACATATAAACTGAAGAGCTACAAGAAAGGATCAGATATAAACACCCTGAAAAATTTTTAAAAGAAAACTTGAAGAGAAAGGGAATAAACAGAGAGGAAAGAGGAAATATAAAATCATAATTATTTCTCTCCTGATTTTGTGGAAACTTGACTAAATTTATTCAGTAAACAAACCCCCCCCAAAATGAATAACACAACTCTGTCTGAAATCCATGTCACTGTTTTTCTAAATGACTTTTGCAAGGGGGGTAACTTTTTCATGAATTTTTACACCCATTTTTTGACACATTTTCTTGAAAAGGACGGAATTTTATAAACAGAAAAGAGATTAGTTAATTTCAAAAGTGTTGAATATTCGTAATTCTGAAAATATTTTGCTCAATAAGGCATATAGCTATACTACTTTCTTTGCTAATCATTACTTCTGGTGAAAATCTTCATGGTCAAATCAGTAATGGACAGGCGCCCAAGAATAAGGGATAAAAGTTCAAATCTTGCTGTAGGCTTATTCTTCATTTCCGACACATGCTGTTTACTTATCAGTCATAGAATAATGACCTGTAAGTTGCAGTAAAAAAAAATTAACAGAAATAAGATGGAAGACTAGTCACAAATTTATAAGGACAAAACTTCATCTAATAAATTGGTCGACTATTGCTTCATCAGTATATTCTGAAATATCACATTCGAAAAAAAAATTCTTCATCCCAAGCCTAAAAATCAATTGTAGATGGTTGAAAGGTCTATATCTTGAACAAGAAATTAATTTCTCTAATGAAGTATTTTTGCTAACTTCTCACTTTTGGTGCTATATGAAACTACTTCAAATCAAAAGGGGAAATATAGGAATTAACAAGGGTAAGGGATGCTACTTTACAATCTTCAGATCATTTATTACTCTCATTCTGCGTATGTCACATATCAAAGTACTTGTTGAAGGTCTGTCACAAACACTTCAGCAATGTGTATCCCAAATCAGGTTTACTTCTTTCCCAAATTAATGAATGAGTTCAATGTTCAGAAAGTCTAATCAGGTGCAATTACATAGTGATTCAACTTGAGTGATCATAAATTGACTATGAAAAAATAAACCCTTGAGTATCAATACACAAATTCATTTCTCTCTTGACCTAAATATCTGATCAAACAGAGGAAATAATTATTTCATAATCAACAGTTGTTCTATTTTATGTTGTAGTGATTTTTGTTTATTTTATTTTTGTTGAAGAAATCCATGTAGAAAATTGGTGGTGTGCACTGATACATTTCTGGGCTTTCAACCAAAATCTATTTACATTGTATGCCATGTGTCTGTCTATGTTTTTGTCTGTAGCTTTGTTATGGGAAATAACTGGTAAATGCTAATTATGGATTGGTTCCCCTTATTTTTTTTTTTAAATGTGTCAAAAATCTGGGTTCATTCTGGTTGAACATAAGCCAAAAAAAGCAGAGCAAGCGAATGTTTTGAGAGCCCTCCTTGCCTTTCTATAAAAGGCACTTTCTATCCGTTGTTCATTCAGTTCCCATGTTATTTCTCAGCTCTTTTAAATCAGATTTAATTGAAACTCAGTAGAGAGGAGTTTTCTGATAAAATGCTTCTTACCTAAAACCTTCTTCAGCTCAAGGTCACATGATCTGGCAATAATGGCGTTTAAACTTCATAGTGGACACTTCAGCGAACTCTCAGTTTTTGTTTAAGTACAATGCAATTCCAAAATTATTCAAATACTGACATTTTGTGATGGCATGGGTGAACTAGTATTTAACTAAAGCCCCAAATTTATTTTCTTTCATTAGAATTATCTGCTTTATAAACAGATCTTTCTATTTGCTTGACTGTATCAAATCTGACCGACTTGGTATATAAGTAGAAAATTAATCATCTAACTTCTCTTATGCTTTATGGGTTAGATTAAAATCATTTTAATGAGGCTTATTACAAAATTTGTGGTGTTGATTTTATGATTGATCTCTGGGATGAAAAAATCCCAAAAGAACATGCCATTGAGCCTCACTTTCTAAAGTACAATTATTTGAACCTTAGAAAAGCTTATTTATTGATGAATTATGATCCTGGTAAGTTCAGAAAAACTACCTATTGCAAATTTTGCACCTGTACTCTTAAATCAGTTTTTCAACTTATGCCATATAGACAATTTATCCTGCCATGTCAAATATTTCTGATTTGGAGAAAAGGTCCCTTTCGTCTTATCTTGAATGTTATGATACTTGAACTGTGCCTCAAGCCACAATAATAGATTAAATTGACAGACGTGATCTATTGGATGAAAATTGATTTGCAGTTGAGACTTTTTCTCTTAATTAAAAATGTTTTTTGTCAAAACATCTATGTTATTCTCTATTTTGATATTTTTGTTTGTGGCAGCTCTTGTGCAAAACTCCTCAGACATCCAGGAAGCAAAGCCAAGCAGAGGGGGAGGGAGACAAAGGTGGTGAATGAGAGGAAGGAATGATTGATAATGTTATAGCAAGTTCAACAACTCCTACCTCAACTAAGAAGGAGTAAAAGAACGAGAACACTGGTGAGCAATGAAGAGGATGGTAAGTCTTTTTTTCATTTCTCTACATTAACCCTCAACAAGCAAATTTCATTGATCAGGGCTGTTACTACAGGCAGAGCAGGTTGGGCTATGCTCCAGGCCCTGGCAAGGAGGGGGTCTTGCAGACGTTTTGTACTAATACATTTTTCAAAATAAAGAAAAATAATTTTCTATTTTGTTTAAAAATTTTCTGCATTTGAAAAAAATATTACCCAAATTTTTAATCTCATTTCCAAACATTTTGGTGACATTATTTATTAATAAATATGTATAATGAAATCCATATTATTGGCTCCTATAAATACTAAATAAAATGGATTGAAATTAGTGTGGGACTTGCAAAATTGAATGAACCAACATCATATGAAATTGACCATGAGAAATCTCTAAAAGAGGAGCTTGTGACAGCTCATCAGAGGGTCGCTTTTTTGATAACTTTAGATACATGTGCAAACAAACAGACCTATGGCAAACCTGTCAGAAAATTTTTGGCAAGAGACAACAAACAGATGATAGATGCAAAATACACATACATGCCCAAATTTGCATAGATGCCTATATATGGTATATGCTTGTGTGAATAATTGTATTATGTGGCATGTGAGCATAACTGTATGTGTATGAAAAAGTGACACACATGTGGGTATGTGGTATGTGTGTGTGTTTATGTGTATGTATGTGTGTTTGTTTATGGCCTGTATATTTATACCTAAGTTTGTATTTTTACAATTTGTATTCGTTTCAGATTAACTTGTTAGATGAAGTCGTTCTACTGCAGCATCGAAAAAAGCCATGTAAAAAGTAGAAAAGAAACTGAAATTATACAGTCAACAATAACAGTTATCAAAGATGAAATTTCTCAAAATAAGATCAGCAAAAAACATTATTTTATTGTTATAATATAATTCAACATTTGTGATCAATAATAAGACAAAAAAAAATTGAACTTGAACTTTTGATTGGAAAGTCTTGCATCAGAAATTTGATAAAGGATAGCAAGTTCAGTTCAAGTTCAGTAGAATTTATTTTGAGTAACAGCTAGTCTATCCCCATAAAAAATCATTACATCAGAAATTCTTACTAAAAATAGCTAATATAGATAATAAGAAAGTGATTTCAGTGTTTGGAATGCAACATTTGCACATCCCAGACAGTTATGTCCCGCCTGAAAAAAAAAAGGGAAAAAAATTCCGTTAATGAATGGTGAAAAGGAAGCGTTCATTTTGGCGTTATACTTACTTTTTATATAGAACCCCTCTAAAACCTAAGAAAAAAAGTACTTTTTTCAAAACTGACGAATCATCCAAGAAAAGGAAGGTCATGGATTGAAAGTACTATAAATTTGTTGAAAAATTTTTTTTCTGTCTTTAAATTGAGTGAAGGACCCTAACATTTAGTGCCCTAAATTCAATATAAGCCTACTTATATACGATTTATTATTGAAACATCTTTCTCTTACTACAATAAAATTGTTAGCTATGTTTTGTTACCTGGTATCATATCCTCTCTGAAATATCAATTACATGAATCAGTTGAGATTCGGTTCAGCAAACCAGAATAATTTTTTATGGAAATGTATTTCTCTTGTGTAATTTGCTCCAATTCAGCAGCATTTAAACGATGTTCTGTGGAACCTTTCCAGGAGTTCCACAAACTAAGTGACATACTCAGAATATACTTGATAATTCAAATTGCGTCAGTTCTCATTTTTTAAAATTTTGATAGTTATTTTGAGTAAAATATATAATCTATGTTTTTGTGCCATGTATCATTGCTCCCGACCAAATATCTCCCAAATCCTCTGAAAGAGTTTGTTGAGATTCAGGCGGGTTGGACAAGAATAGAGGACAATAGAAAGCAAGGTTTAACATGATATCCAAAACTGGTTAGCTGGAAAACCTAGGAATGATAAATCCAAACTAGGCTGGATGAGAGAAAAAAAGAGAAATGGCTTGGATATCATATGAATGGACAAATACAGAAATTTTTTTTTTTTAAACGTAAAAATATGTTCCAATCAAGAACAAGTTCATGGATTTGCCCTGAAATTCCATCACATCTTCCTTACTCCATGCCCTACCTTTCCAAAAAATATAATTGATATTCATGGAGAACTTTTGGAGATATCATGTGGGTGATTAAATTTTGGAGTGAATCTACCTATTTGTTTTTGATTTAGAGATATTTTTATGCTTCATTCCGTATTCGCTCCTGTCTCTCTACACGATATCTCCAGAATTTCTTGTGTAAAGGTAAGGCACAGGGTAAGGATCAAATACTCAATATATATACATATATATATATTTATACATATATATATATATTTATATATATAACAACGTAGAATGCTGTGATCATGCCAATGTGTATGTATATACATAACTCTTACAACACAAAAAGACTTAAAATGTTAGAAGCTATTAAAACAAAACCTCAAATAAATAAAATCACCTTTGAAATTGGCACCAACATCCTGAAATGCCTATGAAACAATTACATAACTTCCATTAACATGCATAATCAAAAAGAGCCACAACTCAGTACAATCTGAAATGACATAACTAACACGAGATATCATTAATAATGTTAAAAATTGAAAATTAAAACTCACCTTGAAAAAGTATTCAGGCTAAACATAATAAAGATAATTTTGGAAAATTCTTTTTCATCTTTATAAAAATTATAAGCTTGGCTGCACTAGGGTCAAACTTCCTTTCTTCATAAAAATCCAAAAAATGAACAAAACAGAATTCATTTCTCTATACAATTTCATTTCCAAATTGTGTCCAATTCCAATTTCTTTATTAGTTTTTCCTTTAAATAGGATTTGAAAACTGTTGCAAAACAACCTGATTTTGGCTTTAGAAGTGGGAATGAATGCTTCGTTAGATTTTGCATAAGTCACTGTGTCATTTTTCTTCATATGTGACGGTTTTCAGTCATTGTCATCCATATGAAAATAAAGTCAAAACTTAATAGTAGGAGTTTGACAAAAAAAAGAAAGAAAATGTCTACTCTACCACTGTTGATGAAAATTGTAACTTATTTGTTATCATGAATTGTATTACGGTTCGATTATGAATTGTTTTAATGACATGTATATAGTAGTCTTCGCCGAAAAGAAGAACAAAATATTTATCATCATCGTCACTCTTTTAACGTCCGTCGTTGGACCTGCCATATTTTCTATCATCATAGCAGCACCAGTATTTTCTGAATTTGTCTAGCTCATCTCTCCATCATGTTTTTTTGTTGGCCTTGGTTTTGCATGTTGCCATTCAGGTTTTCTAATAGATTCTATGATGTCTCGGACTCTGTTTTCTTCCTGATATATTGTGCTGTCTTGTGATCTCTCCATGTGAGATTGAGCATAATTCTTTCATGCGCACACTGCATGTTTCTCAGTTTGCAGGGCTGTCTCTTGGTTAGGTTCAATGTTTCAGCGCCTACATTTAACACTAATAATGTATCAAAAGTGGAGATATTTACTTGGGAAATATTTCTGCCAAATATTTATTAAAACAAAAAGCTTAGTTGTAGTCATGAATCACAAAATCTTTCTGTGAACCACACTGAACAATTGCCTATTACTATTTAGTTGTAAATAGGATTAATTCATCTTCAAACTAATCCAATTTTAAAAAGGGAAACTCAAAAGTAAATGAGGTAAGGAACTTTTTAAGATTCCTCTAACATCAAACTAAAGAAAACAGCGTTCATTTGAATAAAGACAAAAAAAATGTTTCATTAGATGAGCAATGTCTGTTTGTGACTAATGGCAGTAGATTCCAACATGACATCATTCCATCTTTTTGTTTTTCACCCACTCTTTTTTAATTTGATGCTAAAATCTATAATTCTAAGAATTGACTTATTGTGATTATCAAGTCAATTCTCTAGAAGTTTGACAACATTAGAAAACTTACTAGAAAAATGAACAGACAAAAATGTCTATACTTTTCAATAATGCTTGTTTAAAAGAAGGGATTCTCCCTAAATACACTATATATATATATATATATATATATATATATATATATATATATATATATATATATCATTAAATCAGACATCTTTATGTCTGACGGAATGATATTAGAATGTATCTATAATTATCATTCATATATGTATATATATATATATATATATATATATATATAATGATCTATGCTGATTATGATTAGAATGGATTAAATTTTATGAAACAAGCAGAGTACCAATTGTGTTGATCAATACGACCCGAGTTATTACAGATCTCAAAATATAGGTTGCCAACAGTAACCAGATATTTTAATGTGATCAGAGAGTTTTAAAGTTGTACCTATTTGAATTGAGCAATTGGTAGGGATCAAATTAATAACAAAGAAAAGAGAAAAAAGTGGGAAAGATTTTTCTGCCAGTTCATCATCATCATCAGTCTTTCAATGTCCGTCATTTGTCACGCAGCCAGTATTTTCTGAATTTGTCTAGTTCATCTATCCATCTTGTATTTTGTCAGCCTTGGTTTTGCATGTGCTCTCTGAGGATCCATTTTGTGAGTCATGATATCCATTGGTGATCTTTCATTCTCGCAACATGACCAGTCCATTGCCATTTGAGTTTTCTAATGGATTTTATCATACTTGGACCCTCATTTTCTTCCTGATATATTGAGCTGTCTTGAGATCTCTCCATGTGAAGTTGAACATGATTCTCTCATATGCTCGTTGCATGCTTCTTAGTTGGCACGTTTGTCTCTTGGTTAGGTTTCATGTTTCAGCTCCATTAGTGACTATCGGAAGGATGCTTTGGTTGTATACTCATCATGTATGCTCTCTTCCTCCTTTGTGGGTTTCATAGAGATTCGTTGTCCTTTGTAGATGTAGTGGTCTACTTTCCTCAGTTTTGCATTTTTGATTTTGACAGTTATGTTCTTATTCTTGATGTGATTGTGGCACATGACTTTTGTTTTACTGAAGTTCATGTGTAGGCGGACTCTTGCTTTCTTCATTTAGTCCATCTAGCATTAGTTGGAGGTCGTACAGGTTCTCTGCAAAAAGGACAATGTCGTCTGCAAATCTCAGGTTGCTCAGAATTTTGCCATTTATTTTGATTCCTTTATTTTCCAAGTCCAGGTTACGGAAGATCATCTCGAGGCAGGCTGTGAAGAGTTTGGGTGAGCTGGTATTACCTTGTCTTACTCCTTCTCAGGGGTGGAAAGGTTCTGTGTCTTCACGTAGCCTGATAAAGGAGTTGCTGTGATTATATATATATTGCCGGACTTTGACATATACAGGGTGTACACCTTGTAGGGTGATGGCCTTCATGACCATGCAAATTTTTAGAGTCAAAAGCCTTCTTGAAGTCTACAAATGCTACAGCAAGTGGCATTTTGTAATCTGCTGCTTCCTCTTTCAGCTGGTTTATTGAATGGAGATGGTCCATGGTCAAGTAAGTTCTTCTAAATCCAGCCTGTTTCCGTGGTTAGTTTTCATTTAGTATTTTAGTGATCTGGTTGGTGATGATTTTTGTGAACAATTTATAAATGTAGTTGAGTAGGCTTATAGGCCTTTAGTTGTTGAGGTCTTTGGGGTTCCCTTCTCTATATAGAAGCATTATGATGGACGTGTTGCATTTTTCTGGAACTCTACTCTGTCTTAGACACAAGTTGAACAGAATAGCTAGTTTTTTGTAGATAATCTTACCAGCTTTTTTGAGTAGATCGATGGTGATGTTATCTGGTCCAGGTGCCTTTCCTATTTTTGTTTGTTTGATAGCTTATTTAACCTTTGGGGAAGTCCTCAAACTGATGGTCAGCGTTTTGTGTATCCTGGTTGTTGTTTAGTTGCAGAGTAGAGTTCTTAGTAGAATTATTGGGCGCGTTCAACCATTCTGTCTCTGTCCGTTGTTATGTCTCTGTTTTCTTTGAGTATGTTAGTTATTTGTTTCTGTCCTATACTGAGAGCTTTGTTTATTGCTCTGAAACCCCACCATTTTTTTTAGAGTGGTTTCGATGATTGCTGTTGTATACCTTCTTTTGTCTTCTCTTAGTTTCTTTTAGATTCTTTTGTTTCGTTCGGCCCCCTCTATTTTTCCCTTGTTGTTGTTGGTGGTTTGAGATTTCTGCACTTTTCAATGAGTTTCCTGGTTTTGTCCCTGATTTTACTGATGGTCTGTGTATTTCTTGATTTAAACATATTGGCAGCATCTATAAGAGAGGTTGTTATTTTGTTGTGGAGTTCACGATGTTGCTGTCGTTTTTATCGGTAAGGATTTTAAATCAGTTTTCCTGTTCTAGCTTGAAGGGTTGGGTGAGTTCATTTGGTACGCTTAGTCGTTGCAGTTTGGTTTTTGTTATTTTCTATCTGCTATGTAAGGTATTGGAACTAAAATTTGTTGTTGATTAGCAAAATACTATTCTTGCAGCCTTATTATTGGTGATACCAAAAATCCATTCCAAGGAGTAGTTCTCAAGCACAGATTGCAGGGATTGGTGAATAATGAAGCCTCTGAGATGTAGAGAGAGAGGGAGTTGATAGTAAGAACTCATTTTTCTAATGTGAGAGACTAAACAAGAGTCTGTTAAGTTATTTGGGCCCCAAATTTTAGGACAAAAAGTCCCATGTTTCTCAGAACATTTATTTTTAAAAATCAAACTAGGAACGTGTTTTATTCAAATAACATTTTTTCTGCAAAACAATCAAGTATTACCACTAAAAAGAGAATGTCATCAAATAATACACACATTATAAGTTTTAGGGTAAGCAACATGATTAAATCAAAGCATTGCTGGAGAAGAACCAATGTTATATGATGTGGGAGATAGCCAACATACTCAAAATATCCAAATCAAGCTTGAAAAATCTTTTGCATCAGCTTGGTTGTGTTAGTCATTTTGATGTGTGATTTCCACATAAGTAAAGAGGAAATACCAAGATGTGAAAATTATTGGCAGACAAGTGGAGATGAAAAAGTAAACATTTATAGAAGGTAGGTCATAGAAATCATCCACTAAAATATAGTGATCCAAATAATGTCTGTTTTTTCTGAATAAACTTGGATGTCAATCAGATACCCCCATATTTTTTCATCTTCCAATCTGATAAAATGGGCTTATTTGCTGATCTTAAAAAGTAATTCTTGATATTCAATGAATTAACAACTCTTGAAAGTGTTTGTCTGCATCAAGAATTAATGTTTATTAGTTGAATAAGAGCCATTACAAAATCCCTAGCATCATGTGAACAAGAAAATGATTAGAATTACATCCAATACTTTACTGTTTTAGCAAACATCCCAAAATGTTCTTTATTCTTCCTCTCATCCCACTTTTTTGGATGCCTTTTTTAGTTGGCCTCAACTGTTTCAGAATGCTTTCCTAATTTTTTGTATGATCTAATTATGTCTATTGGCCAGAAGTGGTGATTTCAGTGTCTAATTACAAACAAAATCATAGAAGGAGAATAATTGAATGCAATTCCCTGTTTGAATCTCAGTGTTTCTTTTTATTCATAGAATGGGATGCAGAGCATTCACTAATCTACTGGAGCTAAAAACCATCCCGCTGGCCAATACCAACAGAGCTTCCATCTTACTAAAGAAAAAAGACAAAACAAACATATTAAACAGAAACTCCTCCTATAAAGAGTAAAAGTTGTCTAAAATCAATGTTATTTTTTGTCAATGAGACAAACAAACCCAAAGATATACAAGTCAGTTATTAATGCCTTCTATTTAAAAAATCATCGGTGAGTACAGATGAACTAATGTTGTTATGATAACAACACCATTATCATCTGGTTCTGACATTCAACTAATTAAAAAATAACATTGCTCAATATTTTCGTAAAACTTGAGCAAATACATAATGTGAGAGTGTACTTATTAGATTTAACTATCAACAGGATTTGTGCATACATCAGAAAGCACCAACCAATCAAGGGTTTCTATAGTTTTCAAGTTGGCATGGCTAGCTGTGTATGTATGAATCATGTCTACATACTAATAAAGCTAAAGGACTCTAAATTTCTTGAAAATACGCCCCCTCCCCAGGATGGGAAGTAAATTATTGATTGCTGACACCTTTTTCCACTTTTTTAAATGAAATTATGAACTGAATTTAATGTAGCATTGCACTGTGAAATTCTTTGGCAGTAAGCTCTCTTTAGAGATATTGTTTGTCACAAATCGAGTACATAAAGTTTATGGCTGGTAATAAATTCAGTTATCCAATTTAAATGTGTATTTGAGTGTGTGTTTGTATGAATACATATTTGTATTCATGTATATTATAAAGTACCAAAGTATTGTATGAGTATGTATGTGTGTTTGTACTACAAGATGTTGAGGACTACACATCATAGAACAGAAACAAAAGCATGTCCAAAATCTGTTGGTCTCAAATTACAGCAAATATCTTTGCAAAAAAATTATTCTTTCAGGGTCAGTGTTCATGATTCATGATTTCTGAAAAAAGTCTAAAAAAATCTTTTTTTTTTAAATCTAGGACTTTCTCGAAAACTATTATAGTTAGATCCATAATTTTTACCTTTGAACTGTTTCTGCAGGCCTCAAATTACCAACAGCACACATCTTTAGGTCAAAATTTTCAAAGGAAATATGTAAATTTCCTTGGGGTTTGCATTTGTGCTCACTGAGGAAAAGTCTTTTAAAAAAATTTTTTTTTTTCATTTGTGATTTTCTCAAATGATATTAGAATTAGATCCATAAAATAATACTATATATACATACATACATACATACATACATACATACATATATATATATATATATATATATATATTTATATATTTTAGGGGTATCAGCATCACCTGGGGAAGATTTTTAAAAAAATTCATTTGAACCTCTATGGGGCAGGGTCAATACATTTTTAAATTCCTTTTTAGGCACTAATTTAATGTGTTCAGAATCATGATTGTTCTGAAGGCGAGAAGTTAGACCCATGACAAATGTAATTAATGGACCGAGTTCAAACTCTGACGCAGAAAGTTTAATTCTTTTTTCAATTTTATATGCTTTCAAACTATTTGACCTTCAAACCTTCCAGAAATTTGTTAGTTTTGATAAAAAAAAATTTTCAGGTCTTGGAGAGATTTTGACTCACTAAGTAGTTTTGATGCTAAACTAGAACACTTTACATCTATCATAGGAAAAGTGCTAATTCAATTTTAACTTTAACTGTATCATAAAATAAATGTGTGTGTTTATGCTCTAAAATGTTGAGAAAATCTTTATCACGGAGGAAAATCAAGGTATATCCGAGATCAAAATTTATCTCTTGCATACATTTCAAGGTTGAATTTTGCAAAACAATTCCTTGCTATGGGGTCTGCATTTGCACTCACATGAAAGAACTTTAATAGCTAAGGAAATGATTTAGAGCAACAGTACTCCAGTTTTTAGAATGCTGAACTGCATCCTTACTTTCCATTCATCATAGGAAATCATGGGTGTGAACTTTCTCTCAGTGCTTATGCCAATTTGGAATCTAACCCTGACCTGGCAATAAAGCATTTTTTTTTCAGAGCAGACCCCTAATCTTAATCCAAACTGAAACTCAACAATAAAACGTGGGCATAATCCAAATTTTCAAGGTTTTAGAATGGCCTTCCCAGGGTTGTCTGGAGTATGTGTTGACCTATCCTATGAAGGTGGCTGCATACAAGCACCTCCCCACCTTATTCGATTTCATGAAATCTCCATAAGATATTATTTGCTTTCCAGTATTGTTAGATTTAGAGGTTTTTTTTGGGACAACACCAGGTACCTTCAACTAGAATATGTAATTCTATATATGTTTGTCAGTATACATCATACTTTTCTTGATTTATATTTCAGGATCCTCTATTCATATATGTCATGTTGGAAATTGTCAACCAAAACTCTCAATATAGGTTTCTTTCATTTTTCAAGTTGGTATCTTTTGCTATATATGTATGTATCATATATGCAGGCAACACCAGTGGAGCTAGAGGGCTGAAAATTAAAACATTTACTCATCATAGCAACTCCTTTCTTAGGCTACATAAGAACTCTGAATCCTTCCACCCCTGAGAAGGAGTAAGACAAGGTAATACCAGCTCACCCAAACTCTTCACAGCCTGCCTCGAGATGATCTTCCGTAACCTGGACTTGGAAAATAAAGGAATCAAAATAAATGGCAAAATTCTGAGCAACCTGAGATTTGCAGACGACATTGTCCTTTTTGCAGAGAACCTGTACGACCTCCAACTAATGCTAGATGGACTAAATGAAGAAAGCAAGAGTCCGCCTACACATGAACTTCAGTAAAACAAAAGTCATGTGCCACAATCACATCAAGAATAAGAACATAACTGTCAAAATCAAAAATGCAAAACTGAGGAAAGTAGACCACTACATCTACAAAGGACAACGAATCTCTATGAAACCCACAAAGGAGGAAGAGATCAAGCGAAGAATCACCCTAGGATGGCAATTCTTCGGGAGAGCAAGTTCCACCTTCAAAAACAAAACGATCCCAATAATCCTAAAAAGAAGAGTATAAAACCAATGCATCCTCCCAATTGTCACTTATGGAGCTGAAACAAGATAGATTCGCAAACTGAGAAGCATGCAATGCGCATATGAGAGAATCATAAGACAGCACAGTATATCAGGAAGAAAATGGGAGTCAGATACGTCATAGAATCTATTAGAAAACTTAAATGGCAATGGGCTGGTCATGTTGCAAAAATGATAGACAACTGATGTACATCACGACTCACAACGTGGATCCCCAGTGATCACATGCAAAACCGAGGCTGACAAAATATAAGATGGAGAGATAAACTAGACAAATTCAGAAAATACTGGCTCTGCAACACCGATGATAGAGAAGTGTGGCGAATCCTGGGAAAGGTCTATGTCCAACAATGGATGTTGAAAGACTGATGATGATGATGATCAGTTTTTTTTTGGCGGGGGGGGGGGGGGCAAAATTCATCTCTCTGATATTTTTTCAGAGGAAGGTTTGCAATGTAGATTGAAATAAGTTTGTGTCCTATTTTTTTTTTCAAAATATAGACTTTTTTCATGATCATTGCCCAACAAAGGCAAAAGAAGTTACTTATTCACTGATCACCTACCTTTCAAATTTTTATAATTGATTATCAAGGTGTCAAAAGACATGATGTGATGGTTTCTATTGAGTGCCTAACCAGACCTGTTTTGTCTTACCTTTATGTAACGTTGCATTTATTTTTTTCTCTCTATATATACTCATTCCTTCTCATTGTTTATATGTAAGCTTATTGAGGATTTATATAACGTCATCGCATTTACTTTATGTTTTCATAATCATGAAATTTGTGAGTTGTTAACATTTAAGCTTTGAAAGAAAAGAAAGCTTAAATTTAAAGTTGTGAGAAGTTGAGGTGATGAGAACATTTGATAGAAAAGATTTATAAGGAATGAATAAATATTAAGGAGTTGAAGCCATTTGGACATTTGATTTGAGAGATTGATAATAAAGAAAGGTTTTTTAAAGTAAATGTATGAATTTCAGGCAATTGGTATGGGATTCTTTAGTGTGTAAGATTTAATTGAAGAGAGTATGAAATAAAACAAATCCGAAACTGCTTTTAAAAGATGAAAATGATCATTAACCTCATTCTAGTAATCATAATAAACATGGGTAGGGTGGAGTGAGAGACATCATTTATTGTGTGCTTATTGCCTCCAAGTCTATTTCACATGTCGTAAGCCAGGAGAAAAGAGATTGTGATTTTTAGAGCCTAGGAGGGGAAATGGACAAATAGAAATAATTATAAACATAGGAATTCAACTAACTCATGGTAACTTCATATTTCAATATTTTGAATATGTAAATTACTTTGTGTTCTGTTATTTATGATATCAGACCATGGCTAAAGAACTTGTGGGTATTGTGGCTTTATCTTTACTGCTGAAAATAATCAAGCATATTCATAGCAATTCTGAAAAAAATTGCCTCAAGATAAAAATGTTAAAAAATCTATGGTGAACAAACTCTGATAAAACTGTAAATACAATCCCCCCCCCCACTTACTTTACGCTTAATTTAGTGGTATCAAAAGCTTCAATTATTCACACTGAATTCCCACCCACTTGCTCATTTGGATATACTCAAAAATTATATTAGAAATAACTTATAGATTTTCACAAATATCATCAAGCTAGTTGTCATGGAGAAGATTCTGATACTCCCTGATGATATCAATTCTTGAAAAGTTCCCATAAACTTCTCCCATGATTAAGAGAAAAAAGAGTTTAGAGTTTGAGTTACTCTAATGTTGACCTGTATAAATATTTTTGAAGAACATGTGTTTTCACTGACATGTTTGCATAGTAAATATGAAATGTAGAGTTCTTCAGCATAGCTATTATGAACATTATTATATGCAGAGAGAGGATCTGTACATGCAAGGGCCAGTGCTTATGACAAGAACACACCTCATAGTTAACTATTGTAAATTGTCTATGACATTATGAGAGTGAGAGATGAAGAATAAGAAGACAGAAAGAAAAGGAAATACTTTAACTATGATAGAGTGTTTAGTATGTCTATGAGAGAGAAAGGTATTGAAACTGAAAGTAAGACAACAGGATCATAAGATGTGATCATGTAGCAGGCAGGTAATCAATAGAGACAAAATTATATGCTCTGGCATTCTGCTTTTGTTTCACTCTTTGTATTGATCGGCTCTGATATCTTTTAATACAGTTGTATTCATGAGAGTGTAGCTTGTTACATTGCATGTCAATAGAGGTTTATATGCATATGCAGTTGTGAAAAAGAATATACCTAATGTGTTTGCAGTTCAATAGACATGTGAGTTTGTAAGAGTATGTGGATGAGTGAGTCGTTGTGTATCTCCTACATTAGAATATGTATATATGTGTCTTTTTAAATATGTCTATGCACTGATAGGTCTGTTTGTATGCAAGAAAATGGATATGAGTGTTAATGTTTTAGTATATGCATGTTTGTTTACATCAATGTGCATGTGTATACAAGGTCTGTCTGCAAAGTATCAGGCCGTTTTTAATATTTTGTGAACCAGTTCATGTAACTTGGCAACCAATGAAACCTTATGGCATATGTATGAACAGACACTCTCCTAAGCAATTACTCACTTGGCAGTGAGACGCCATTGAGTGAACTTGTATGCTATGTGATCATCACTTTCAAAATGAGCGAGCCATTCTTCATGTCTTCTGTTGGATTTTTCGGTGAAACATTGTTTCAAATTGGTTTGTCAATCACCTTTTATTCAGATTTGGCTCTTTGCAATTTCTAACTGTTCCAAAGCAATATAAAATTGTGGACAAAATGAGGGAGCTGATAGTTATCCTGAAAGAGGATTTTGCTGAGTGTTTTGAAAATTGGAAGGAATGCTCAGATGAGTGTGTGAGGTCAATAGGGGAATACTTTGGAAGAGATTAAGGCAACTTTGATTCTTGGGGACTATTTTTTATTTGATATTTGATGGCTTGATACTTTCTGGACAGACCTTGTACATAAGTATTAGTCCAAAGGCTAATAGGTATGTGTCAATGAAAAATGTGTATTAATGTATGATGGAGTTTGCCAAAAAGTTTTTGTTTTTTGATGGCATTAAGAGAATTTAGTTTTGAGTAACTTCATTAAGAAAACACTTTTGATTCTATTGTGACAGCTGTCATATCAGCGTGCATTTAAAAAAAAAGTGATGTCAGTATTGGCTGATTTTGGTTTATCGATTTCAACATTGAAGACAGAAGAAAATAAGCAAAATTTTGGGAATATTATACTTCTTTTGTTTTAAGTAAGGTAAAAATGCGACTCAAATACAGAAAAAGATTTGTGCAGATTGAGGGGAAGCAATGTTTGAATGTGTCAAAAGTGGTGAATGATGCCCCACAGTTGGGTAGATGGTTATCAAATGGAAACATTACTTTAGAATAATCAACAATGAATTATGAAAATGGAAATAATTTCTTTTTTTTTTTTGTTTCAGTGTTCTTGACATTAAAATCTTAAATTCTAAGTTTTTAAAAAACTTTGAAAACTTCAAATTCTTACAAAGATTAGTCGGTCTTGTGTGTTCTTTTTATTGATGGATGCCTCTAATGTACATGTTATGGTTGTTTAGGCCATTTTAACATCCCCATTCAATAATCAGTGTTACATAACACGGGATATAGCCAACATATCCAAAATATATGGAGCAAGCAAAACCAACCACCAATAACCATTGGGCTGATCTTCTTGATTCGAACAAGCACTGATTCCGATTAGACCAATTGAAAGCAACAACTGATGAAATGTATCTGGAATTAGATGAGACAAACAGCATATTTTATTGCGATAACACTGGAATACATGTTTCTTTGATGACCAGACAAAAATTGTCACAGCTTGTTACAGGTGTAGTAAGAGCATGTGCAAATCGTATTTACACACAACACAAACATTGAAGGAAAAGCTATTGTGAATAAAACTGCTTGTTGAAGTCACAAGAAAAGCCTCTAGAAAACACGGATGAAAAAAATGTATGAAAACACACTGGACAAAGATTTGAAGAGGGAAAATGAGGAGTCCATATCAGGCTGGCGAGAGATGTGCCCACCCCCAGTGTCTTTCTCCAACTGCCCTCTATAATTCTGATCTACTTGCTGTTGACGCTGTCATCATAGCAATCTTTGTTTGAAGTGTCAACCAATGGGAACAGAGAGCTACTCTCAAGCTGTGTGCTGATTGGCTACGCTAGTCAAAACTCTTTGTAAGGGAGACTGCTATTGGCCGATCAGTTACACAACTAATGCTTACTAAAACTAATGGTTTCTTTGTCAACTCAAAAATTTCTACGGGTTATACTATAGCACCAGGACTACTAGATCTAATTGAATAGCTGATGTATTTTGTTCTCAATTTCTATGACTGTGCGATAAAAGTAATATGCAGAAGTTTATGACCTATTTAATTTTTGTGCCCAAGGTTCTCTTTGATATATTGACTTTTATGAAATGGAAAAAATGAAAACCCTTTGGAAAAAAAGAGCCAAAATCCTATCTGTTATGATCAGTATTGTATTTGTAAAATCCAAAATTTAACATAGCAATGATTTATGGAAGATATCATTTGTCCTACATATTCATCTTTTGTCCAGAAATTTGATCTAGCCAAGCCCAAATCTTAATCATGTCATGACATTGTTCTAGAATTTCCTCATAATCATCAAATCAAGATGGTCTCAGTAGTGGATCCTATGTTGAAAAATGCATTTAAAGAAAGTAAAAAATTTTTAAAAGAGTCTTGATATTTTTTATCATGTGTCAAGCAGAAATTGGATCCTTAGCAGATCCTCTGTTCGAGATGCAGTTCTTTGACTGTCAGCTTTCTTTGATTAGGATCTGTCTTAGTTCTATCACTTTGGCAAATTCATGTTAAACCTTCTCAAATTCAACACGCTCTCATTTTTTTCTCGCAAGCTATTTTTGAATGTTTCTCATCAGAATCAATACAGCTATTCAAAATGTGATTGACTTAGTTTTGCTTGAAGCTCTTACCATCTCTGACACACAGGTAAATAGATCTTTTCTGTTTGAACTTGTGTTCAAAATGAGATGAGTCTTGATTGTTATCATGGAACTATAGGTATGGTCTGTATCAGTAAAGGCACAACAAAAATTGAACTCGAGTTCACGTAATGATAAATTACCAGCCCTTAATTTGTTTGAAAACATTGAAAATACATGACAGTCACAATTTTAAAGATAGTGTATGTATGGCTTGTATGACATAATGCCATACTTACTATAGCCAGTTAAACTTAGTTTATTTGCTTTTTTCTAAGTGAGAGAGGTGAGACATAAAAAAGAATATTTTGATGACCTAATGCAAACCATGTTTCTGAATAATTTTAATTATGGTGTATTTTGACTACACTTAACTTTGTTATTGCATATATTCTTTTTTTAACTGAAATCAGATGAATGACCAAGATGTTAATTCGTAAGAGAAAAACACTTAGAAACGTTTTCCAACTCTTACAGACAAGTGGATATAGAATACCTGGATGGGGGTGTAAAAGCAAGACACTGATTGGAAAATAGATATGAGAATTCGTTGAAAAAACTTTGAGGGCTTATCAACTCTGTTCTACTCTAAGCTTTATCAAACCTCAACCACATTCACATCTGGTTCTTCCTTTATACAATCAAATAATGGAGATAATCATTTAGTTAGTGAAATTAATAATGTTGTGTATATATGTGAGATTCTGATTGCACTCAGAGTTTATTATCCAAAAGTATGTCACTTCAACATGCCTCCATTTTGACTTGATCTTCAAATTCTAAACTTGCGTGTGACTTCCTCTCCCTGGTTTGAAAATGACAATTTACTCTTCCCTGTCTATTTTTCACTGTTTGATTTGGATTTTCCTTCTCCTTCATGTTTATTCCTTCTTCTTCTTTATCTTCTTTAATTTTCTATTCATCTTCACTACTCGCCTTTTTTATCAAGCCTAGCTTAGTATGGTACATGACCAAAGGGAAAAAAGTTGTTAGAAGATTTGCTGCACTAATTTTCAGAGCAGAGGGTGCCGGCTTCTAGAATATACCTTGGGTTGAAAACTCATCTCTGACCCTGGTGATAAATAAACATCAATACAAATCAATCCATATGGATTTCCATTTAACAAATAATAACCTAACAAAGGGATTGAATTGGTGATCATGTAATATGTCTTGGGATTTTGATATTAGATGATTTGTAAATAATACGTTAGAATTTCCTATCATTTTAGCTGTAAAAATAAATTCTGTTAAAATAAACGCCCTTACAATAGCAAGTAAAAATTATGGAAAAGACTGTTTAAAAGCCAATATCTAGTTAATCACAAAAGGTGAGAATTTATGATCTGTTTTAGGGTTATTAACTGCTCACTTTCTCAAGAAAGATAAAAGAAACTTACTTGACTATTCATGCCATGATAATTCAAATGGAGATTTGCTTTCCTTAAGGCATTTAAATTAGCTCCAAGAACTCAGTATTTGCATTGTATGCTCTTGTTTGTTTTACTTGTTTAATACAACCAAAGAAGGCATCCACTGACAGTTGAGTATTCCTGTCCTATTTCATGCAATATCATTCAAAGTTTAGTATGCATTAGTGGGCTGAGGAAATTGACACAATCTTATGCCTTCTTTTGTCTGGGGCTGCACATCAGGCAATGAATTATATTCCTCTTTGAACAGAGTTTGGTGAAAACCTTCCCAGTCATTGCATATATGACTATATATATGCTAACACATAGATACACATTTCATAAGAGAGAAGGAAAAATACTCATTATCCCGTAAGAAAGCAACATATTCTTTGATCAATTTGCCTTACATTTAATTCCTTACTTGGCTGTTTTATATCTTTATTCTATATTTGTAATTATTTTCAACTTCCATTTATTTTAATCCCTTTAACTGTTTTTATACATACCCAATAGCAGATTTTTATTGTTTATCATCCTTACATTCCTTTTTCTCTTTCATTTCTGAGGAATGTATTGAAGAATTCTGCAGTTATCATTCCCATTTCCATTCTTGTGCTCATTTCCAGTTAGTCTCCTCTGCTCTTGCATTTGTCCATTTCTTTTAAATGGTTTTATCTCAGTACACTTGTCCCAAGCTATGGATACAAGATGAAAGGATCTTTATGACTTAACATATGAAAATACATATATTGTATGTGTGTCTATCAGCCTTGCATATTTCATGCTAAAATCAATGATTTTACATCTCGACCATGAATCACGAAAGTGTTTAAAAGGGCCTTTACATGGAGTGTTGGGCTGATAATTTTATACTTTAAAACAGGTAGGTGAAACTTGGTAACAATTCACAAATCAATTTTGAATTTGCTTTAATAGGCATTAAGCACTAAAAACTAAGAAACACTCATGCCAATGCCATTATCAATAAAAAAAAACTGTGAAAATCTGGTCATACATAGCTACAATGAAGTGAGGTAGTTGTTGTTCCTGGATCCTCCCGAAATTTTAATTAATTCTTCCGTAGACCCTGGGCCACTATTCTACGTAATGTCATTGAAATTCAATGAGAACTTTTGGTGGTATTATGAGATCAAAGAGCCAGACAGACATGAGAGAATGCATATACCTCTTTCAACTTTGTTGGCCTGGGTAAATAAGCATCTTCAAAAAGTATATGTATGTGATAGTATTTTTACTTTTGTATATAAGTTGACCTCCAAATATTGAGATTTCTATTCAGGTTTTCAACTATATTCTCCGTATAAGTCAACCCTTAAAGATAGAAGCAAAGGAACTTCAAGGAAAACCAGTTCTTATTAAAAAAAAAATGCTCCCCTGGGGAATTTAAAACTGGAATCTAGATAAATAAGGCAGCACCTCCTCCATTACTATCAAGTTCAGTATTTCAGTGTTTCTGCTCCATTGGCTGTTCAAAATAGTGTGTATTGGTGATTGTTTCTAAAGTTTCAGTTGGAAATATTTGTAGAAGGCCAAGTCAAGTTATGTTGAGCACACAGGCTGATCCACTTGTTTAACACCATGTGATAAAAGTTATACATGTTATACTTGATGTATAAATTGACCCCTAGTTTTGCAGAGATATTTTTAGGCTTCAGGTGTCGACACTTATTGGCATATATGATGCTTACGAAAACCTAGAATATTGACTTTTATGCAGTAAGCTATGTAACTTACTGAATTACTGCAAATAATTTAATGGTTCTAGGTTCAATCCCAGTGTGAGACAATACTACTACTATTGAGAGGGGAGTGCGGTTAATATACCCATGTCGGTTAAATAAAGGGTTCGGTTCGTTGCTTCCCAACACCTACCAGATGATACCTGATAAAGGCCGTAGAGTACAACGGCCGAAACATTGTTTGAAAAACAACCAAGATGAGGATAGTCCAAATAATAATAGAAATAATAATGATACTTCATCTAAAAAATTCAGAGAAACACAATGATTCTCTTGCAAAGCACTCTGACAATTGATATTTTAACATCATTAATACTTTCTCTAATTGATTACCCTCTCCTAAAGAAAATATATTTTTTGAACCTATGAATGAAAACTTCTGTTTTATACTCAATAAAAAAGTAATTGAACTTGTAGACAGGTTCACGGTGTATTTTTGTATGAAGTCTTTGGAGATATGCAAAACTGTACATGTCTGGAATCTTCAGAGCAAGGAGAACTCTAAATTGATTATGACACTTGCATGGCCGCAATTTTTGACTTTCATAATGGCTACCGTGAAATTAGCCATTAGTCACATTCATAGTGTATTTTTGTGAAAAATTTTGTAGATTAGCTAAACTATAGATTTTTAGAATCATAAGGAATAGAAAAAATAATGTTGGCTTTTGCATAGGGATTGAAAGTAAAGAACCAAAAGCCAATGGTTATTAGATAATGCACTTAGAAAAAAAGGTTTAATCATCTTCTTTTTCTTTGCTCAATGGTAAAAGCATCAATGTGTGATCTTTTGATAATATCTCTTAAACTTTTATCACAATGAAAATATGCAGAACTGAATTGAAAGGACAGGAAGATAAGCAAAATGGATTTTAAACACGAAGAAAATTATTGAAATCAAATCGA
>OY735202.1:54724865-54799865 GCA_963457665.1 Thysanoteuthis rhombus
GATTCCCACATGTCAATTTTGGGTCAAAACTATTTATACCGCCTTAATTTGTAGGTGAATATTCATTTATTTTAGAAAAAAAAAATCATTGGTGGTTACAGTTAATCAGTGGTTAAAGTCAAGAAAAATGGAATTGGCAGAGAGAAAAATCAAAAAACTTTTTTCTTCTAAAATTGTCTGTTGTAAGATAAATTTTTCTTCAAATTTTAGAGGGGGCTGGTCTATTTAGAATGTTAACTATAATGGTGAAGCCTTACTTTCCATTCATAGGAAATCCATGGATGTGAAGTTCTCTCTCTTTCTCTCTGAGCTTATGCCAGTTTGGCAGTATTTCCTTTACAGAAACTTACCTTAACCTGACAGTAAACATGATTTTCCCAGGGCGAAAACCCTAAACACAACATTAAAACATGGGCACAATTTAAATTCAATGATCTGCTTCGACATACAAATCGTTAATGCCAAAAGTGAATTCACAGATTCTCAGTTTTGAGAAAAGTTATGCAAAAGATACAAGCTGATAAATACTTATTCATCAGTCAATGATCTAAGAAAGAAAGGATTTTAAGGTAGGGAAAAGTCATGGAAGTAAAGGTAAAGCTAAGGATGGTTCCCCTTAGATTCATAAACATTATCAAATACCAACATACATTTATTGTCCTTGGCTCTTTTCTTCTTCTCTATTTTATTCGTTTTATACTGTTGCCTTCTTTCTTACATAATTATTCATTGATATTACCATGATTAAAACTATTTCTTTTCGTGTCAGATTTTTTCAATCAATCATTAATTATTTCCAAGTATTTTTACATTTATTACACATAACTGTATGAAAATGCCATCAAAGGAAACATTTGAAAACCAGTGATTGAGCCTCAAAAGTAAAAAGTAAACTACTTATATAATCAAATTTTTTTTACTAATTAGCTTATCATTATTATTTTTAAATATTTTGACTAATTTTTTACCTTCATCTTGACTTCATTAGTTGCTTTTTATTGCAATTTTTTGCTCTGGATGATTATCCTCTTGCAGTGAATGGATAGCATTGATCAGGAAATAAAGAATAAGCCTTAGGTGGGAATCGAACCTGCATCTTGTAGTAGAAGGAAGCACCATTTAGCCTGGCCTGCTTTACCTATTAAGCCCTCAAAATTTCAACTGGACACAGAAATTCAAAAAACATCCCTGAACCAATCCAGCATTCCCATTGTAGCCATATTTGTTTACATTCTAGTAATTTTTTGCTCAGGCCGTTCACTCTCTGACAGTGAGTAAATAGTGTTGATCGAAAAATAAAGAATAAGTCTTAGGTAAGATTCAAACCTACATCCTGTGGCAATCATCATTTAGCCCAGCGTGTTTTACCTGTTAAGCCAACACAACTTAAACTGAAACACAACATTATAGGATTCAATGTTATCTCAGATTGAATAGCCAGTATCAACGTACAAAGTGAATATTAATCAAGTCTACACTCCCACTTCACAATTAACCAAGGACGGAACAACTTCTACAATGACTTGAACTCCATACTCCAGGATACAAAAAAATACCTCAGCATCATAATAGGAGATTTCAATGCTCAGGTAGAATAAGATTAAGAAAGTTGCATTGACAAATTAGGATACAAAATATGGAATGAAAGAGGTAACAATCTTGTCAATCTTGCAACAACAGATGGCTTAAAAATCATAGACAACTTCTTCAAGGAGAAACCCAATAGAAAATGGACTTGGAAGAGCCCCAATCATGAAACTTAGAACAAAATTGACAATCTCATAGCAGACAAAAGTGACTGATATTCAGATCCTAAATAAAGACAATGCAGGAGGTGACTATGGAATGAAATGTAAAATTCATATTAACACCCAAAAAAAGGCTAAAAAATGCTCCACATCAAATGGTAATCACTTGGTGAATTAAAAGAACTCACTTGATCCCTCAAGCTCGAGCTGGAAAACAAATATGAACTTTACACTGAACCAGAAGAGAACATCAACGAGCTTGTCAGAAATACAAACTCTCCATTTGAAATGGCCAATATGTTTAAGCCAAAGAGCAAAATAACCATCAGTGCAAAATCTTTGAACAAACCAAGAATCTCATGGAAAAACATAGAAACCACAAATCCCTGACAACCAGAGAAAAGATGAAAGCAACCAAAATAAACAAAACTATCCAAAAGAAATGAGAAGAAGATAAAAGAAGATACATAACATCAGTCATTGAAAAAATCCTCAAAGGAGGAAGGAGTTTCAAAGCTAATAAGAAAACACTCCATACGGAGAGAATGCAATATCTTGCTTGTTTTCTAAGGTTTCCACCCTATATTTTGTACTTATTCAAGGCTCATCCCAAATATATTGCATTTATTTAAGGCTTACACCCATTATCTTGCACTCTTTCAAGGCTTACAACCAATATCTTGTATTCATTCAAGGCTCATCCTCAATAACTTGCATTCATTTGACGTACATTTGAGCTTTACACCCAATATCTTGAATTCATCAAAAACTTACACCTAATACCCTGCATTCATTCATGGTTTTCACCAAATATTTTGTATTTTTTCAAGTCATACACCCTATGTCTTGTACTCTTTCGAGGCTTCCTTCCAATATTTTCCATTCATCTGAGGCTAACACCCAATAACTTGCATCTGTTCAAGGCTCTCACTCAATTTTTCTGCATCCTTCCAAGAATCATACCAAGTAACTTACATTCTTTCAATGCTAATACCAAATATCATGTATTCATTCAAAGCTTGTAACCAATATTTTGCATTCATGGAAAGCTTACACCTAATACCTTGAATTCATTTCAGGCTTACATTCAATATCTTGTATTCATTTGAGGCTTACACCCAATATCTTGCATTCATTCAAGGCTTACACCTAATATTTTGCATTCATTTGAGGCTTACACCCAATATTTTGCATTTATTCAAGGCTTACACCCAATATCTTGCTTGTTCTCAAAGCTTATGCCCAATATCTTCCATTCATTCAAAATATCTCGCTTAAGGCTTATAACCAGTTTTGCATTCATTAAAGGCATACACCCAATATCTTACATTCATTTAAGGTGTAAACACTATATCTTGCATTCATTCAAGACTTACACCCTATATCATGCATTTCTCTAAGGCTTATACCTAATATCTTGCATTTGTTCAAGGCTTTCACCCAATGTTTTCCATTCTTCAAAGGTCACAACCAATATCTTGCATTTGGTTAAGACTCACACTCAATATTTTGCATTCATTTAAGGCCTACACCCAATATCTTACATTCACATAGAGCTTACACCAATGTATCTTGAATTCATTCAAAGCTCAAATCAAATAACTTTTTTTTTCATTGCTTATGCCCAATATCTTACATTCATTTAAAGCATTAAACACCCAATATCTTGCAATAATTCACAACTAAAATGCAATATCTTGCATACATTACAGGCTTACAGCCAATATCTGACATTATTTCAAAGCTTACACCTGATATTTTTCATTTATTCATGGCTTACACCCTATGTTTTGCATTCTTTGTACATCACACCAACATTGCATTAAGTTAATGCTCAAACCCAATATCTTGCTTTTATTCAACGATTACTCCTAATATCTTGTATTCATTTAACACTTTCACCCAATATCTTGCATTTATTCAAAAACTTACGCCCAATATCTTGCAATCCTGCAAGGCTTACACTCAATGTCTTGCATTCCTGCAAGGCTTACACTCAATGTCTTGCATTCATTCAAGGATTTCATTTAAGGTTTACACCCAATATCTTGCAGTTACTGGTCTTACATCTAATGTCTTGCATTGTGTCAAAGCACACACTCACTACCCTGCAATCATTCAAGGCTTACACCCAATACCCTGCATTCTTCCAAGGCTTGCAACCAATATCTTACAGTCTTCTAACATATGTACTAACACAGCAGTTCCTTTATCAGGCTACATGAAGACTCTTTTGGTTAGAAATAGGGATAAGTCAAAGTGTCTCCAGATTATCTTCAAAAACTTAGACTGGTCAAATTAAGAAATCAGAATAAACAGTAACTACTTGAGTCACCTCAAATCTGCTGACAACATCATTTCTTCTGCTGAGAACTTTCATGAAGAACTGAATGATGAAATCAAGAACGTTTGCCTTACAATCAACATTTTGAGGACAAGGACACCATTATCAAAATTGAAAACATGTAGCTGAAGATGGTAGACTATTACGTCTACCTAAAACAACAGATCTTCATGAAATCCTCAAAAGAAGAAGAAATCAGGCAAAGAATCACTCAAAGTTGGAAAGATTTCAGTAGAGCAAGCTCAACTTTCAAAAATGAGAAAATCCCATTTGTCTTGAAAAGAAGGGTATACAACCAATGCATCCTCCTGATAGTCACCTATGGAGTTTTAACATGGAACCTAATCAAAAGATTGACTCAATGATGATGATGATGATTGTTGAAATGATTTGGCAATTTATTGTGTTCTTCAACATGAAACTGCTGATTTTTCAAATTTTGATGATTTCATTAAAAGTGATAGCATAATTGTAACCAACATTTAATTTTTGGAATTTATATTTGTTCATTAATCATTAAAAACTTAACTTTTCTGCTAGGTTTTATTTTATGCTTTTCAGCAAATACAGGAGACTTTTTCATAATTTATTTTTACATTTTATACTTGTAAAATTTCACGTCTGGTCAAAATGAAACTGAATATGAATTCTGTATTTGAGGACAATTTTATTAGTGAACAAACAGCGAGATTCTAGTTTTCAAAATTTACAATTGAAGATTTCAGTTTAGAAAATAAGGACAGAGATTAGCCAAAATTATCAGTCAGTGATGATGACTTCAGTAGAAAATGATTCTAATGTATCGATTGATGAGAAAAAAAACTTAAATGGGTTCTATTTGAATTGAATTGAATAAGGAACAAAAATCCAACAAATAGAGATTTGCATTGATTGTATTCAACAGTATTAAAATTAATCTATTTTTGCATTTTATTATAACTTCTGATGAAAAATGTTTCTTTTATCTAAACAATGAATGAAACATCAAATGAAAACATGGTGTCATACCAGGAAGCATATGATGAGTATTTGATAAGAAATGAATGGTTTGATACAACATATATTCCTTCAAAGTGTCCAAACAACAAATGCACATAGATATGTACACCAGCTTGAAATGATACATTCAAAATTCAAACAGCACTTATTTTAATGAATAGAAGAAGGATATCAGTTTTGCCAATTATAAACTAAAGTTATACCATTGGGCAAATGAGAAACAAATAATATCTGAAATTCTATGATGAATCATGATCACTATTCCATGAGTCATTCTTATTTTGTTAGTTTTATCACTACTACTCAAATGAAATAATCTAAAAGCTAATATAGCATCACTGATTTTTACCAGCAAAACTACTCATCACAATTACTTCACAAAAGTGCTCCTCCTTTCAAAAATAAATGTTCAATAACTGTGTGTAAAATATCCTGTGCAATTATGTGAAGTAATATAATAGACAAATCAGCCAGTCCCTAAAAATTATGATTCATAAGAATATCAAAATGTCTCTCTTTGGGATATGATCTAAATATGAGGTGCTGCTCAAAAGTTCAAGTTATTTGAACATGGCAGAAAAATAACTGTTGTCTTCAAAGTAGTCCCTTAGGGCATGTATGCTGAAGTCCCAGCATTTGCCAACAATTCCATGCATCTTTGGAAGGTTTCAAGCGTGATGGTCTTAAGCATCTTCTGTGATTCTTTCTGGATCTCTTTAAATGGTCCCCTTTTGAATTTCAGGTTAGGAAACAGGAAAAAGTCAGCAGTTTTTTCTGATTTTTTTCCATTCTTCAGTGATGTATTTTTTTTGATTGCTCTTGATCCTTTTAATCAGCTGCTCTTGTCTTTCTTAATGATTGGCAAACTTAGCATTCATACTTGATAATAGATAAGTAGGGAATAAATAAAGATGATCTGGTTGAAAGGTCACAATAAAAACATAGGTCATTTCTTCTTATAGAAATGTCTGCTCTGTATGTACCATTAATACTTCTTCCCTTTTTTAGATTTTATTAGACTATTTTGGCTAATATTACCTAAATGCTTTAAAACTAGTTCAGGGAGTAGAGATCCAAACTTTATGGAGATGTTGAAAATAATACCTGTTTAATTTGCTAGGTTTTGGCGGTAAAAAGAATGTGGATATCACTCCTAGATCTATTGCTGTTGAATTTTTTATGCTCATACTAGTGAAAGTGGATTCGACTTTAACTGAGTGTCCAGATTATAATGTTAGAATTCACTTTTGCAGAGAATTTGTAAAGACTCTTACCAATTACAGTACAGTAAAATTTACTATGCGTGAAATGAACTAATTATAATCAGCATGGGCAAAAAGATTTGTTCAACATTTTAACAACCACTTGAACATTTTTCATCTATTATTGTTGATGTATGAATCATCATTTGTACTAAAAGATAAATGGCATGCACTAAATCACTGATATTATCCTGCGTAAAATATAAAATTAAGTTGAATATAAATCTAACCGGCTATTTCAAGGAAATTCAAGCAAATTATCAATCATCGCAGATTTTTAAATCATTTTCATCACATAATTTTAGCATAAACTTACATTGTAAATTGAACTTTTGACTAAAAACTGGGAAGGGGGATCGAATTGGTATGTAAATAATTGTCAGAACAGAAAGAATAACTTGAACTCAGCAAAAGTGTTTAAACCAGTTTGTTGCGGGCAGTGGTGATTAACGTGCCCATCGGGAAATCTGCCCATCAAGAGATTATATCCCATGAAAGTGCCCATCAGGAAATTGGAGCTTGCAAAAATGCCTGTCGTGAATTTATCAAGAGAGGAAAACTGCCCATCAAAACATAATTTCCCATCATTCTCTATTTTCTGTTCATTTTTAATTATTAATTTTTTTTTTCCAAACACTGGCTGTTTCAAATTAGGGTTTTTTTTCACACCTTGGTCGACTTGAAATTTGGGGTTTCTTGGCTATCACAGATTTATTCGAGGAGAAAAAGTGCCCATTTTACAAGGTTTTATTAGAAACTTTCGGCACAATTTAGCCATGATGGTCCTGACTGTGATTGAGTGTGAAATAAAAAGAAATAGGCATGGCAAAACAATTAAAAAAACAAACAATTCATTCCAAGCAATAATATACAATTTTTTCTTCCATGAATTCTCTCATTTTTTTCAATTTTGATTGATTGAAATTTCTTTTTTTTTGGAGGTTTTTTTCACCAGCCAGCCAGCCAGCCATCTCAAATTTATCAAGGGGGGAAAGTAACATTCTAAACATAATTTATTGCTGTTTTTCTTTCATGAGTTCTCGTTTCTTTTCATTTTTAATCAATATTAATTTGCATGAGAATTCTTTAACAACATAGGGTGAAAAATGAAAAACTTTTTTCGACTGTTATAAGTACTCCAACTCCCTGCAAGCTGATGCAAGATGAAATTGAACCAGATAAGAAGACTAAAAGTTGCCACATTTTTCTCTCTATTTCACTCATTCGATTTTTAAAAAAAAACCTTTTTAAAAAAATCCACTCTCTGTGTACCTTTAAGTAAGTTAAAAACTTGATAATTAAGGGAGAGGTATGCCCTAGTGCGTATTACCCTTATGGCTGAACAAAAATTCATAAAATCCCATTAGACATGTTAGTACTCCACATCACATCCCATTATAGATGCACATAGTCCAAAATAGGGTAATAATTCAGTTGATTCACCCAGGTAGACTGCATGAATATCAAATAACAGAGGATTAAAAAAAAAATTAAAATAAGATAGAAATAAGATAAATAAATAAAAATGATAATTATATACCCCAATCATTAACTTTCCAGATCCTTCACTCCAAATCTTTTTCCTCTAACTTCCACCCTGTACAGTGCTACGTACACCCGGACCTGTCTGCTTACCCATCAGGAGCAGATAGTGGGTGTTAAGGGCCAGTGGAGCTCTAAGGCCACTTTGAACAACACCATCAGTGACTAATCCAGACCCCCTGTCAACACGTCATGGGCCAGTGTGGCAGGGCATGGCCCAATACTCTCCATAGTTTGTACAATTAAAATTATACCAGCCATTCCTGCCAGGTCCTCGGTACATCACTTGCTTTGGGTGGGGGTGATGTGCTCCGAATGCGACTACCCAAACACTACACCAGGAGAACGCCTGTTCCTGCTGGGCCAATGGTCCTGAAAGGCCCAGCCGCATCTCTTGCCTTAGGTGGGAGTGATGCGTCCCAACAGTGACCAGCCAAACAAAACCCATCAGAATCCTTAAATCCAAATAAAACCCAAAAACCTTCAACAAGAGAACAATGTTATACATCAGCACCTACAACGTCAGAACACTCTCAAAAGACTCTCACCTGACCCATCTAGAAAACGAAATCAAAGACATCAAATGGGACATCATAGGTTTTAGCGAAATGAGAAGACCAGGAGAAGAACTAATAGAATTGAAAAGCAAACATTTTCTCTACAATTACGGAAGAGAGAAGGTGAAACCGAGTGGAGTAGGCTTTCTCATCAATAAAGACCTCAAAGACAACATAGTAGGCTTTAAAGCTATTTCAGACCGCATGCTTAGTGTCACCATACAACTGTCAAAGAGATACAAGCTAAATGTCATCCAAGTCTATGCTCCCACTTGCGATCAACCGAAGAAGAAATAAACAACTTCTATGATGACTTGAACTCTCGACTACAAGATACCAAAAGATACTTCAATATCATCATAGGACATTTCAACGCACAAGTAGGACAAGGAAACGAAAGCTGCGTCGGAGAATTCGGATACAAAAGATTAAACGAGAGAGGTGAAGATCTGGTAAATTTTGCAAATTGCAAACAACTTCAAAATTATGAACACATTCTCCAAAAAGAAACCCAATAGAAAATGGACTTGGAAGAGCCCCAAACATGAAACCAAAAACGAAATAGACTATATTTTAACAGACAAAGACATCCAAATCCTAAACCAAGTGAATGTAGGGAGCGACCATAGAACGGTAAGATGTGATACACAAAGAAAGAACGCAAGAAAATGTTCCACACTAGACTGCAGCCACTAAACGTACTAAATGAACTCCCCCAAGCTAGAATTGAAAAACAGATTTGATATCCTTACCGACGAAAACAACACCAACGTCAATGACCCCCACAACAAAATAACAACCTCTCTTTTAGAAGCCACCAATATGTTTAAACAAAGAAACACGGCGACCATTAGCAAAATCTCAGATGAAACCAGGAAACTGATTGAAAAGTGCAGAAACCTCAAACCACCAACGACCACATTGGAGAAAATAGAAGAAATCGAACTGAACAAAACAATAAAGAGACTAAGAGAAGACAAAAGAAGGTATACAGCAGCCATCATCGAGACCAACCTCGAAAAACGTTGAGGATTTAAAGCAATAAACAAAGCTCTCAGTACAGGAAAGAAACAGATAACTAGCATTCTTAAAGCAAATGGAGACATAACAACAGATAGAGACAGAATAGTTGAACACGCCCAAGAATTTTACCAGGAAATCTACTCTTCAAAACACAGACAATACAACAATGACCAGAATACACAAGATGTTGACAATCAGTTTGAAGACTTCTCCAAAGATACACAAAAAAAAAAAAAGCCCCTGGACCAGATAACATCACCTGGACCAGATAACATCACCATCGATCTACTCAAAAGAGCTGGTAAGAAAGTCAACAAAAAGTTAGCTATCCTATTCAACTTGTATCTGAAACAAAGTAAAGTCCCGGAAGACTGGAACACTGCTATTATAATGCTTCTACATAAAAAAGGAAACCCCAAAGACCTCATAACTACAGACCTATAACCCTGCTCAACTGCATATACAAACTTTTTACAAAAATCATCACCAACCGGATTACTAAAACACTGGATGAGAATCAACCATGAGAACAGGCTGGATTTAGAAGAAATTACTCGACCATGGACCATCTTCATTCGATAAATCAGCTGAAAGAGAAGACAGCAGAAAACAAAATGCCACTTGCTGTAGCATTTATAGACTTCAAGAAGGCATTCAACTCTGTAGAAATTCCCATTGCCATGAAGGCCATCACCCTACAAGGTGTAGACACTGTATGTGCTGAAGTACTGCAACACATATACAATCACAGCTATTCATTCATTAGGCTACATAAGGACTCTGAACCGTTTCAGCTCCAGAAAGGAGTAAGACAAGGTGATACCAGCTCACCCAAACTCTTCATAGCCTGCCTCGAGATGATGTTCTGAAACCTGGACTGGGAAAATAGAGGAATCGAAATAGACAGCGAAAATCTTAGCAACCTTAGATTTGCAGACGACATCGTCCTTTTCACAGAGAACTAACACAACTTCCAACTAATGCTAGATGATCTAAACAAAGAAAGCAAAAAAGTCAGCCTACACATGAACTTCAGTAATATGAAAATCATGAGCAATAATCATGTTGGGAATAAGAACATAACTGTCAAGATAGAAAATGCAAAACTTGGCAAGGTAGACCACTACATCTACCTAGGACAACGAATCTCCATGAGACCCTCAAAAGAGGAGGAAATCAAGTGAGAAATCACTTTGGGATAGCAAGCCTTCAGTAGAGCAAGCTCAACTTTCAAGAAACAGATGATCTTAATAATCCTAAAAAGAAGAGTATACAACCAATGCATTCTCCCAGTAGTCACTTATGGAGCTGAAACGTGGAGCCTAACCAAGAGACAAACCTGCAAACTGAGAAGTATGCAACGTGCGCATGAGAGAATCATGCTCAACCTTACATGGAGAGATTGCAAGACAGTACAGTATATAAGAATGAAAGACCATCGATGGACATCATGTCTCACAATATGGATCCCCAGAGATCACATAATAAAACCAAGGCTGACAGAACACAAGATGGAGAGATGAACTGGACAGATTCAGGAAATACTGGCCCATGATAGAGAATTGTGGCGAATCCTTGGGAAGGTTTATGTCCAATGACGGAGGTTAAAAGACTACTACTACTACTACTACTACTACTACTACTACTGATGATGATGATGATGATGATGATGATGATGATGATGATGATGATGATGATTAATTCGCATGAAATGAAGAAGATAATTTTTTTTTGAAATTTATTCAGTGCAATAATAATACAATGTATTTTTTTTGTTTCTCTTTCATAAATTCTCTTATTTCTGTCCATTCTGATATTATAAATTTTTTTACAGAAAAAATTTGACTTTTAACTTTTTAGCAAAGACAAGATTGAATTATTAACAACATCAATTCTTGTTTCATTTTTGGTTGATTTTCTCTTTTCTCAATTTAATTCCTGAAAAGGAAAAAATCAAACCAAACTAAAAACAAATAGCAATAAAACGAAAGTGCATGTCTTTAAATTTTGTTGGTTTTTGCTAGACAGTTGAAAGCCTGAAGTATAAAAAATTTCATCAATCAAAAATGGAAAGAAATAAGAAGAGTATTCATGAAAGAGTATCAAAAGTAGATAGATATGTTGCTTTGAATAAATTGTTTTTAAAAATTCTTTTGCCCCATTTATTTCTCAGTATCCCAATCAGGACCATCATTGCTAAGTTGTATTAAAAGTTTTTGATAAAACTTTATTGATTAAAAATGAAAAGAAATAAGAGTATGGTTGCAAATGATGTTTTGACGGGCAGATTTCCTGATGGGCACTTTTCCAAGGTCCAATCCCTCGATGGGCAGATTTCCTGATTGTTATTGAGATTAATAACAGTTGCATGCTTAACAAATGGGATATATGTGAAAAGGTATTTTTCTCTCAGCCTCATGGTCACTAATGTCTTTTGGCAGCATGTTGTGAAAGATATTGAAAAAAGGGTGATCAATGAATAAGGTTACTTTTCTCATCTTTGTTGAGTGCCAAAATATACAAATTTTCAAAAAATAAGGGTGGACTCAAACCAAGGGACCAATTTAGCATAAACTTTGATTGAAAATTTAACCCCCTCCCACTAAAACCTCACTTTGGAGGGGAATTTAAAGAAAAAAACTAAAAAAATTCACATTTTCCCCACTCATTGAGGGGAATGTGTGTGCAAAATTTAAACCCAACAACAGTATCTAAACTAATGTTGTAGATAGTGGTGATTAATAATCTATGAAAAAAAACATCCCTTCACCAACATAAAGATTTATACTATGTTTCATTATCACGATAGATTATAACTCTCATGTATGTCCAAATATCCATAATGATGCATATTATTACTTTATAAGAGTTTGTGACTATTACAAAATCATACAGGTTAGTAACAGGAAAAGGTTTAAGATATCTTCAATACACGTAAAGGAGATAACTGAATGTTTATCTGTTGACTATTATTACCAGCGAAAGAATCAATATATTTGCTAAAAAGGTACCAGAAATGTTTTCAAGAGCAGTTCTTTTGTTTCTCAGCTCTGGCATGAACAAAATATCATCAGGAACATTGAGAAACCTTTAACTTAATCATGGATATGAATTTAGTTAACATTATAAGAAAAATCTTTATCATTTCACTTCTCATTATTATTTTCTTCAAAATATATGATTGATCTCCTATGCAATATCATTCTTAGTGAGTCACACTTACTTTATTCGGAGCTTTAAAAAATATGCAAATAGTGCACTCAGTAAGTTAATTCTTGATTTCCTTGACTCTTTAGTACACCACTATCACAGTACACCAAATAACTCAAAATACTTTATCTTTAAGAGCTGCTAATCTATTTGAAACCTTCCTCTGATTCTCTGATTCACGTCTCCCTCAGATCATTCTGTCATTTTTTCTCTCAACCCCCATTATTTACAAAAGAATCCCATTGAGTCAGCCTATAAAAGGTTATGTTAATCATAATTCTTATGTAATCATTCATATCATCTGTCTGCTATCAATTTGATACTATAGATCTATTTGCCTGTTTTCTTCCTCTCTTTGAACTAGTATTTATCTACTCTATTACAAAGCCATGTTTCTGACACTTTGTTTGATCCTTAGATGATCGTCATATACTAGGGATGGGCCAACTTTTCTCCCTGAAAGGTCCCCTGGAACGTCTCTTAGGCTCTAGCAGACCACATTTGACAAAAAAATAAATTTATTAAAACAAAAAATATTGATCCCGTCATAATTGAGGAATCTGTCATCAGAGATAATAAAGTCCATTTTTCAATCATTTCAAAAATAAAATTGATTTCATAGAAATTTCATTCAGAGAAAATTAGTCAATTCAATCAATAATCAACTGGATTTAGGGAAAATATTGCTTATTTTTCTCAGAAGACTTAAAAAATACATTTATTTACCAGTTTAAAAGGTCAAGTAACTACATCCCCACACCGTATCTACTCTCATCACATGTTTTTTTTAATTTTAGATGATTTAATGACAGGAAATCTAATCAAATTTTCATCAGCTACTTCTTTTAACACTTTCAGTTGAATCCAAGGAGAGATAATTCAAATTTCTCAATCATACATCACCATACTTGATGAAATGCATCAGTTGGTCGTTACGATAGAAAAACTAAGTCAACTCCAAACTTGAACTGAAGCTTGATAATAATTATGTTCATGGAAACAATATTTTATTTGTTTTAAAAATAATGAAATCGAGTGCAGTGTATTAAAAAGGTTTTTTATCTTATTGACAACTAGATGTTTATGGTTCAGCAATGTCCATAGTGTTATGATAATTGAACTAACTAAATCAGAGCATAGCTTTTCTAGTTGAAATCATGCAGAGAACTTACGATTGAATTTTCCATTGTAAGAAGATCTTTATTTCAGTGTGGAAGAGCATATATATAAGATTCTTAAACAAAATGACTCTCAATTAATTTTAAAAATCGTCAACCAAAACTGCCACCAAAACTAATGATATAAATTTCTTCATTTTTTAAGTTGGTTTAGGTGCCTATGTATTTATGTATCATGGATACAAAATGTACCAATCGAAAATTCAAACATCTACTCCTTATTATGTCTATGAAAACTGTTTTTGTTTTCCTTTTTTCAACATGAATTTTTGAATGAAGCCAAGGTTGGGATAAAAAGTACATGATTAAATGAAAATGTCTCTTATGATTTTGCAGCAAATCAATATATCAATTTCTGGATCATGAAGTTCATTTATTTCTATATTGTAAACAACATGAAGTTTTATGCTATTCTTATTTAATTTTGGGAGAAAAATATTCATAGTATTTTGAATTGGAAATGAAAAGAATGTAAAAGAAGAGAAAGGAAGGAAAATTTGAAAAGAAAGGACAGAAATAAGAAAGGAAAACAATATAAGGAATAAAGCGATTTGGGAGGAAGAAAGAAAAATTTGGAAAGAAAGGGAAGAAATAAGAAAGGAAAACAATATAAGGAATAAAGTGATTTCGGAGGTGAAAGGAAGAAAATTTAATAAGAAAGGAGAGAAATAAGAAAGGAAAACAATATAAGGAATAAAGCAATTTGGGAAAGAGAAAGGAAGAAAATTGAAAAAGAAAAGAGAAAAATAAGAAGGGAAAACAATATAAGGGATAAACTGATTTTGGAGGAAGAAAGAAAGAAAAATTTGAAAAGAAAGGAAAGAAATAAAAAAAGAAAACAATATAAGGATTAAAGTGATTTTGAAGAGAGAAAGAAAAAAAATTTGAAAAGAAAGGAAAAAATAAGAAAGGAAAACAATATAAGGATTAAAGTGATTTTGGAGAGAGAAAGAAAGAAAAATTTGAAAAGAAAGGATAGAAATAAGAAAAGAAAACAGTATAAGGAATAAAGCGATTTGGGAAAGAGAAAGGAAGAAAAATTTTAGAAGAAAGGATAGAAATAAGAAAGGAAAACAATATAAGGAATAAAGCGATTTGAGAGAGAGAAAGAGAGAAAAATTTGAAAAGAAAGGAAAAGAATAAGAAAGGAAAACAATATAAGGAATAAAGTGATTTGGGAGGGAGAAAGAGAGAAAAATTTGAAAAGAAAGGAAAAAAATAAGAAACGGAAACAATATAAGGAATAAAGTGATTTGGGAGAGAGAAAGAAAGAAAAATTTGAAAGAAAAGGAAGAAATAAGGAAGAAAAAAAATATAAGGGATAAAGTGATTTGGAAGGAAGAAAGAAAAATTTGGAAAGAAAAGGAAGGAATTAGAAAGGAAAACAATATAAGGAATAAAGTGATTTGAGAGGAAGAGAGAAAAAATTGGAAAGAAAAGAAAGAAATTAGAAAGGAAAATAATATAAAGAATAAAGTGATTTGGGAAGGAGAAATTAAGAAAATTTGAAAAGAAAGGAAAAAAATAAGAAACGGAAACAATATAAGGAATAAAGCGATTTGGGAGGAAGAGAGAAAAATTTGGAAAGAAAAGATAGAAATTAGAAAGGAAAACAATACAAGGAATAAAGCAATTTGGGAGGGAGAAAGAAAGAAAAATTTGAAAAGAAAGGGAAAAAAAAAGAAAGGAAAACAATATAAGGAATAAAGCGATTTGGGAGGGAGAAAGGAAGAAAATTTGAAAAGAAGAAAAAGAAATAAGAAAGGAAAACAATATAAGGAATAAAGCGATTTGGGAGAGAGAGAATGGAAGAAAAATTTGAAAAGAATGGAAAAAAATAAGAAAGGAAAACAATACAAGGAATAAAGCAATTTGGGATAAAGAAAGAAAAATTTGAAAAGAAAGGAAAGAAATAAGAAAGGAAAACAATATAATGAATAAAGGGATTTAGGAGGGAGAAAGGAAGAAAATTTTAAAAAAAAGAGAAAAATAAGAAGGGAAAACAATGTAAGGAATAAAGTGATTTTGGAGGAAGAAAGAAAGATAAATTTGGAAAGAAAGGAAAGAAATGAGAAAGGATAACAATATAAGGAATAAAGCGATTTTGGAGAGAGAAAGAAAGAAAAATTTGAAAAATAAGGAAAGAAATAAGAAAGGAAAACAATATAAGGAATAAAGTGATTTGAGAGGAAGAAAGAAAAAATTGGAAAGAAAAGAAAGAAATTAGAAAGGAAAACAATATAAGGAATAAAGCGATTTGGGAGGGAGAAAGAAAGAAAATTTGAAAAGAAAAAAAAGAAATAAGAAAGGAAAACAATATAAGGAATAAAGCAATTTGGGAGAGAGAGAATGGAAGAAAAATTTGAAAAGAATGGAAAGAAATAAGAAAGGAAAACAATGCAAGGAATAAAGCAATTTGGGAGAGAGAAAGAAAGAAAAATTTGAAAAGAATGGAAAGAAATAAGAAAGGAAAACAATGCAAGGAATAAAGCAATTTGGGAGAGAGAAAGAAAGAAAAATTTGAAAAGAATGGAAAGAAATTAGAAAGGAAAACAATATAAGGAATAAAGTGATTTGGGAGGAAGAAAGAAAGGAAATTAGAAAGGAAAACAATATAAGGAATAAAGCGATTTTGGAGAGAGAAAGAAAAACTGGGAGTGCAAAAAAGACAAATTTAAATGACAACAAGCAAGTGAAAGTGTCAGATTCAGTTTTAAAGCTTATTTGAATCATTGTTTATTCTTTTAGGTTCTTCATTTTACTTTTCCATTTCCTCTCAACTTTTCATGCTTTCAGTGTTGTAACATTGACAAAGTTTGATTCAGTTGACCACTACTGCTGTATCCAGTCATTTAAGAACCATATGGTAAATACATTTTTCATAAGAAAAGAGCATTATCAATATTATTTTATGCCCATCTCATTCTGACCACTGAGTTCCTTCTGATACTATATTTGATTTTATACTCAATGATTGTTTTTAAATAATAAACTGTTCTGTTAACAATTCTAAACTTCTATTGATATTATCTATTACTTGTTACTTATTCAAAGCTTTTGTTCTTCACATTTCCAAGTGGATATCATCAAAAGTAGATTATTAAAGAAGCTTTTAGCTGCCAATTACCTACTAGTATCGCAGTAAGTATATCTACCTGTTAAACAAAAGACTAAGATATCAATTCCCTGCTTCAACTTTAGACCTTCACTTTTCATGTGTGTGTATGAAGTAATAAATATATCTCTATAGGATCTTTACCCCTGAAGCATTAAATCCAAACATTGAAATTAATTTTAACAAGTTAATTTTTTCATCAATGACTGGTAATAAGAATAGCATACTACAGATCTCCTGAAATCCCAGTAGAGCTTCCTGAGATATATTTGAAATGAATTGAGATTTGATGATTATGGTGCACATCATAGATTTAGTCTGGGAGAATTAGGTGCTAATACTAGGATAAGTTCAAATAAACTGATCTTTGCAGGGTAGTTGCAGTATGAGACCAGAAACACTAGTCTAAAAATTCCTCTAAATAGCATCCAAGATGACTGCTGTATTTTAACAGAATATTTGAAAAGGTCATAAAATGACAACCAGACTTCATATGAACATGATTGGGTGGGGTCTATTTCTATGTTTTAGAGATTGGAAAATTGATAAAACCCCTACTTACATGATATTTTTGCAGGATAGGGTCACTAATTCAACGTGGCTCCTAAAACGGCTGTCATTTCTGGGTGAAATAGCAATGAAAGCCATAACTTTGCAACCAGAACAGATGGTCAATTTTTGAGTAGATACCCATGTTTCAATGGTTGGTTGATCAATTTCAACCCATTATATTGGAGCCATATTCATGATTAGTCTTCAGCATCCAAAATGACCTCCAGAAAAAGACATGATGATTTCAATATGCGGTTGAGAAAATGGGCAATTTGATAAAATGCCAAGCTTTAAGAAGCATTCCTCAGCTAAAACTTAAGAAGTCATTAATTCTCACTATCTTCATCAGTAAGAATAGGGTGAATATTCTGATATATCTGGCCATTACAATGACGACATTGTGATAAGCAAAGTAATCTAGCTTTCAGCAATATTGCAGACAACCTGTTTCTTGGCCACAGGCAATTAAATTCAGGTCAGGGGCAACTAGTTGTTCACAAGGATGTTACCATTGTAAATCCAGTCTCATACTAGGGGAGACAGGTTCTTCCCTAACTGTGTAGTAAACTTGGTATTTTGTAGCAGCCTTTGTTGTCTCTCTAGCCATTTCAACAGCAGGATGAGAACTTCTTGGAACAGTAAATCTATCTAGTGATTCTTTGTCATTGGATGACTGCAACAGTTCAAATGCTTGCTTTTTTTTCCTTTTTCACTAAGAGCAGAGAATATCATAACCAGCCATGCCATGTATAATCATAAGGTGTTTCTTGCAATTGCCTATGGCTAATTGAATTTAGTTATTATTGTACAAATACAAACCTCTTTGATAGCATGTGCATTTCCATTTCTCACATGGCCCGTGCAATAAGCATGTCTAAAAGGTCTGTGTCAGCGCCTACCACTGGTTTTCATTCCTTAGAGGCTTACTCTATTGTTGTGATCTCTATCAAGTGATCTGCATCTTCATGATTTTTTGGAAGAACATTTCTTTGGTATTGAAAAACAATGAGATAAGATTTATTGTTTCTATTTGCCAAGAAAGCTGTTCCAGTGATGGTAATTTTCATGTTAGTTTCAAACAATATGTCTACCAACACAAGATAAGGTACAATTTTTCTGCGTTGCTACTTTAGTAGATTTACTGGAATTGGTATAACCATCAAACACCATGATGCAATTTGTACTTTAATGCATTGTTGTATATGATACATATTCACCCAAAACATCATGATATGTTGCATCAGTTGGCCATGTTACCCCATGAAGTAGGTGACCATCATCAATCACATATAGAGAATTCCTGGGTATATCTTTTCTTATATCAGCTTGCTCTTTAAGAAGTGTTTCTAGAACAGACTTCTGTGCCTCCCACAGCATTCTATATAGAAGATGACTGCTTTGAAAATTTTCAACAAAGATAATGCAGTATTTCTAATATCCTCAAATTATCTTCCTAATGAGCAATGAAGGATCCACATCTCCATTTTGTTTGCCCCACTTGTATTGTAACATTCTCTGTGGAGCTTGATGTCACTCACACTCTTTCCTGTAACAGCATCAACTGCAGCAAGCATTATCATTTGATCAATGCCAATATTAACCAGAATATCCTGGCTAAAATATTGAATAGGAAATAAATATGTAACCACTGCACTAGAACATCAAAATGCTTTTTGCTTTGTGCCTTACTACTCAGTCTCAGGTTTCTGTGCTGTGTGGATGCTAGCAAGCTTCTCAAAGGCATCACACACTGGGTTACTCTGTGGTAGAGCATTAACCCACATGTGTCATACTCACCCCCACCCCCGCCCGATCTTTTGTGCAGCCTCATAAACTTTTGCTCAATAACCTAATTAGACAATTTTACTCCCAAGAAATGGTTTGAACAGTGAACCGTAAAAAAAACTCACTTAGTGAAATCTTTAAAAATAATCTTGTAGATTTTGCATTTGATGGAGATACAGTAGAGCAGATTTTACACAATACATAATCAGCAGCAGCATAGAACGATGGAATCTTTTGAGAGATAGAGTGGAGCCCCCAATTGCTAGTTCATTGTTCATATTAGTGCCTATTGGAACTGATCAACCAGATCACCCTGACAGGGTTCTCCATTTGATTGCCTCTGGCTGTGAAACAAGTTGTCTGCCATCTTCTGATTGCTGAAAAGGTGGATTACTTTGTTTATCAATGTATTGTCATCGTAATGGCCAGAAATATCAGAATGTTCACCTAATTGTTACTGATGAATATGCTGAGGATTAATGGTTTTCCTCAAGTTATAATCATTGAATGCTTCTTAAAGCCTTGTATTTTATCAAATTGCATATTGAAATCATTATGTTGTCTTTTTCTGACTGAAATTCTAAAAAATATGGTTACTCCAGTTACTTATTTTGGTTGCAAACTAATCACGGATATAATGGGTTGAAATTGATCACCCAACCATTGAAACATGGATGTTTACTCCAAAATTGACCATCTGTTCTGGTTGCTGTTATGGCTTTCTTTGCTATTTCGCCCTAGAGATGACAGCTATCCTATGAGCCATGTTGAATTTGTGACCTTGACCTGCAAAAATATTATGTAAGGGTGGGGTTTTATCAATTTCAAACCACTGAAACATAGAAATAGTGGGTGGGGTACCCATTCATCTTCATATTAGGTCTGGTTCTATGACAATATTTTGTTCAAATACAGCAGTCATCTTGGACAATATGTTGGATTTCTTGGGAAGCTCCATTGCGATTCCAGGGAATTTTTAGACTAGTGTTTTTAGTGTCATATTGCAACTATCCTACAAAATTCTAACTAATGGTCTTTGACCATATCTATGATGTGCACAACCATCATCAAACCACAATTTGTTTCATAAATATCTCAGGAGACACCCCTGGTTTTTAGGGGATCTTCTGTATGTTATTCTATACACCATTACCTGTTATGGGCAGAAAAATCATCTGGTTAAAATGAATCCTGAAATTGACTATAGTATTTGAGCTAATGTTCTTATGGACTACAAGGATGATAATTTTGATGTTGACTGAATTTGCATTGAATAGGTGAATATAAGAGAAGCAAACATTGTATAATGATAAATTATCATTCTTGCTTCAACCAATTATCATCATCATCATCATCATCATCAGTCTTTTAACATCTGTCGTTGGACATAGACCTTCCCCAGGATTCGCCACAATTCTCTATCATGGGTGTCGCGGAGCCAGTATTTCCTGAATCTGTCCAGTTCATCTCTCCATCTTGTGTTCTGTCAGCCTTGGTTTTATTATGTGATCTCTGGGGATCCATATTGTGAGACATGATGTCCATCGATGGTCTTTCATTCTTATATACTGTACTGTCTTGCAATCTCTCCATGTAAGGTTGAGCATGATTCTCTCATGCGCACGTTGCATACTTCTCAGTTTGCAGGTTTGTCTCTTGGTTAGGCTCCACGTTTCAGCTCCATAAGTGACTACTGGGAGAATGCATTGGTTGTATACTCTTCTTTTTAGGATTATTAAGATCATCTGTTTCTTGAAAGTTGAGCTTGCTCTACTGAAGGCTTGCTATCCCAAAGTGATTTCTCACTTGATTTCCTCCTCTTTTGAGGGTCTCATGGAGATTCGTTGTCCTAGGTAGATGTAGTGGTCTACCTTGCCAAGTTTTGCATTTTCTATCTTGACAGTTATGTTCTTATTCCCAACATGATTATTGCTCATGATTTTCATTTTACTGAAGTTCATGTGTAGGCTGACTTTTTTGCTTTCTTTGTTTAGATCATCTAGCATTAGTTGGAAGTTGTGTTAGTTCTCTGTGAAAAGGACGATGTCGTCTGCAAATCTAAGGTTGCTAAGATTTTCGCTGTCTATTTCGATTCCTCTATTTTCCCAGTCCAGGTTTCAGAACATCATCTCGAGGCAGGCTATGAAGAGTTTGGGTGAGCTGGTATCACCTTGTCTTACTCCTTTCTGGAGCTGAAACGGTTCAGAGTCCTTATGTAGCCAAATGAAGGAGTTGCTGTAGTTGTATATGTGTTGCAGTACTTAAACGTATATAGGGTCTACACCTTGTAGGCTGATAGCCTTCATCAATATCAACTCTTAAATTCTTAAGTTCAGTTACTTTTCTACTCTGCTTCACTCATACAAGGAAATGGCAAAAATTAGCTGAAAACAGGTGTCTCTCTTTAAATGTTAATCTATTAATTATCATCATATTGTTATGAAACATTCAGATAATATTTTAGATGTTAGTGTTACTTTTGTACATATTGATGATATATACCAATATTTTTGGTCTGCTGTACCTGGATTATTATATTATTTGCATAAATGGAATATAATAAATGAAGTATGATAAAAGAAGAATATATTATGATAAAAAAGTAATAATGAATAAATGATGTAATATGTCACTGCCAGAATCGTTGGTGGCTTTTCCTGAGACAAGAAATGGCAAAAATCAATTAAAAAAAACCCTGAAAAACAGTCCAGTAAAAATGGGTTTCGAGCCAGAAAAAAAGGGCTATGCTGAATTTTTCACCATTGATAGTGTTCATAGCCTTCAGTAACATATTCAAAATCCACTCAAATGTTAACTTGGGGAAAAGAGTTACGGGTATGTAAAAAATATCTATATTTTTAGCTATACATAATTCAGATTTGGAGCTGTATTTGCTCTGTTACAAGACAACTTTTTCGAGAAAACACAGCCTAATATACTACCATCACAATTTTAGGAGTCTAGGATTGCTCAGGGATTTTCCAATATAAATTATTGATGATTGCTTTTTTGTTTTTTACACTATTTTGGCCTATAAAAGGATTTCATAGTATAAATGTAAATCAATGAGACATTATAGAGAATTAAAACTTCTTAGCAATGTGATGAAATTGAAATTAATTTCGAACTTTTTGAGATAAAGAACAGCCAGGACTACAGAAAATTCTTTGATCTGAAATTTTGATATTGTTCTTTTAGTCTCTCCGCACAATTTTTCCAGGAGTTTTCAATGAATTTCAATCAAATTTTGTGGAAGGCTCAGAAATAGGTCACTGAAGAAGCCATAGAATTTCAGAATAGATCCAAAAACTATTATTTCCCCTACATCCCAGTTAAAATCAGCATATTGCTAAAAAGGTTTTTAATGTCTCAGGATTTTTTTCAATTTTTACTGATCTGAGTTGTCTCACATTTATTTTATCAAAAATTAGAGATGATATTGAATGACCTCTAAGGCCGGTCTCACATAGCTCATTACCTTTACTGTGAAAAGATATACCCCCATGCCAAAAATCAGCTAGGTACAAAATTGCACCTTTCAATTACATCAATCGGCTAGAAATGATTATTAATGACCCTGATGACTTCAAATTTAATTCAAGTTTAAGTTTGCATAGCCAGCAACCTTCTCAGGAAAGAGATGTGTCCCAAATTTCAGCTTCTTTAAGACAAATTATAGTTTAAAATTGCTTCAATTGTCTAGAAATGACCTCTGATGACCTTGAATAATCTCTGAGTTCGACCTCATATGGTCCATGTCCTCCTATGTGAAAGGATATACACCTTTGCCAATTTCAGCTTCCTTGATGCAAAACTGAATAGAATATTTTGTTTAATTATACTTTTCAATGAAAAAACAATTTAGATACTCTATATGACCATTTTTTATCTTAAGATTGACTTTTAAAAAATTTTTTCTACTTAAAAACATTAGCTTACATTACTTTGATTCAGGCTAGCTAAAAAAAAAATTAAAAAGCAACCAAAAAATCATAATAATTCATAAAATAAAAATAAATGAAAATAACTTTGTTTCACCTTGCATCTAGTTCTATTTAACAACGTATTCATTAGAAGGGTTGAAAAAAGAATTCAATGCCTTACTGTGTTTTTCTTTAAAAATTAAATCTAAATAAAAGTATTTGAATTAAAGATGAAATGAATATCATTCAATTTTGTACGAAAGTATTGTTAATTGATTAACTTCACAAACTTCTGTAAAAGTACTTGAACAATTGTTAATTAACTTTCAAATTCAAATCCATAATATAAATATATCAATTCTTTTAACATCAAAAACAAAATTGCAGTGTAATAGTCAGCACACATTATTTCAGTTATCACCCAAACAAACAATAACTAAAAAAAATAGTTTGTGAATTAGGTTTTAAGCTTGCTTATTTCACAAATTAGTCAATAATTTGCCTATTCCATGAAACAGGGAATTTTACCAATTTGGCGCAACATATATATATATTCTTTTTTGAAAACTATGGTTCTTATTTTATATATAAAAAAAAAAAACGCCCTACTTATAAGTTAGCCAAAATCATTTACTTAACATTATCAATCTTGGCTCCTTGAGATGCCCCCCAAACATTTTGTTGGAGGCCTGGAGACGATTTAAATTCTGAAAAAAATGCTTGACATCACAATTATCAAAGTAGTTCTCTTATTACCATGCAAAACACTTCCAAATCTGAGTGATATACATTGTGAGTGTAAAGAAATTCCATCTATTCCAGAAACATAGAACTATGGAGTCCTGAAACCAATGAATTCTTTAAAGGAATTTTGTGCTGCTGCCTATTTGTTGAAGACCTTCCCTTGCTAGGAAGTGGTTGAAATGTTTGAAAAAATAATGGTTGGAGAGAGTTTCTGGTGAGCAAACTGGATGGGGTAGAGTTTTGCTGCCTACTCGTTCAATTTCTGCAGGATTATTTAAGTGACATGCAAGCCTTTTTGCTTTTCCAATTTGCTGCAAATGTTGATCAACTGTTGAATGGTCAATATTCAGTTTCTCTACAACCTCTCAAGTTGTTTTGTGTGTGTGCACCTCAATAATGGCCCTCAACTAGATGTCATCCATGTCTTCAAGGCTTTTGTCTCTGTTTTGAAATTTTTAAATCAATGTTGAGCATTGACGTTCTCCTGGCCAAATATTTGGTTGATATTGCAAGCAGTTTTCACAGCTTTACATCCCATTTTAAACTCATATAACAAAATTGAACAAATTTGCTTTTTTTTTCCATCTTTGATATGGCAGAATCAAATGAAAAAACATAATAGTGAAGAGAAAACGTTCAGCTGAAATAATGAAGATATTTCATTTTTACCTCAAGCTTATAGCTTTACTTTTAACTATATAATGGTTGAATTTGCCTGCTGTGTTGAAATATAACTGAGGTACTTGTGTTATCCACCAATTTCTGCGTACCAGTATGGACTTGATACTGTAGGGAGTCCGACAGTATATTTACCATAATATGTCGAATGCATTCCTCTACTGGATCCCAAGTTTCAATTTTGGTTGGGTGCACCCAATCATTCTCACACCACTGCGCTCACCCTCACAGGAAGATGTCATGAAAATCCAGCAGTATTCACATTCAAACACTTTTAGTAGTACTTGTAAACATAAGAGATAATGATAATGATGATCAAATAATTTCACATAAATGTAAAAAAAACAATATGATATGTCACTGTAGGAATTTTTTTTTTAAATGCAAAAAAATAGCTGTACATAGGGAGGGCTCTATTGGAAATGAGTGACAATCATTGTTTCCTGTACAGAAGAATTCCTAGTCCCTTTATTGTCTATTTGAAAGTTATTTATATTTTCAAGTGGTATGGAATGATGTATAAATGAGCAATTCAAGCGTTTATTGGCAGTTCTTGAATTTAAGAGTCAAGATTGCAATTCATTACATTTACTTTTTCCTTTGAATTTTCAAAAATACTATAATTTTTCTAGCATCGAAGAGTTGTTGATAATTCCTTTACATATGCATCAAAGGGACTATCTTATCAGAAAATATCCCCGATGAAACCAAACTAGAGCAATATGTAAGAATATGTTAGAAAAAAATGCACATGCACGGCACAAAGCCAATAAGTTAGTGTTTCTCTTACGCTCTAAGTATTTGTGAAATATGACCTACCTGGAAAATATATTCTTTGATTTATTTCTTTGTACATAATATCACAAATAAAAAAAATGATTATTTCTAGTATGTACATGTGAAAAAATAGCTGTAACGGAAGAAATATTCTGGAGCTAAAAAAAGAATACATGATATTGTTGCTTTGTTTGACTGGGCTTTCTTCCCATTAGATACCTGGATAAAAATGTTGACCAAGGATCCAACTGAATATAGAGCTGTCCATGGGAAAACCATGAAGAAGTCAAGGAAAGGCCAGCAATCTTGAGAGATTGTCTATGTGCTTTGTTACAATTTTAGAATTTCTGTCTGAAAATGTTTCTGTGTTGCACAATTTTTTACAAATGAAAGAGAAAAGAAATCAATTTCATTAGCCCCTAAAGTTGTTTCTTTTGGTTGAAAAAAAGAAGTTATTTCAATCCCAACTCACCTGTGCTGGCCAAGTTTACTCAATGCTTCACTTTACCTCCAGGAATAGAATTCTTTGGCTGCAGTGTGGCTAAAAGAAGCAATTTTAATCCGATATAGACTTCTGCTGACTTCCAATGATCCTGTCATTTGTAACTATTTATTTATGATGTTTTTGCCCAGGTTAATTGTAGGTGCAAATTTGTCTCCAAGAATGTAATTATGTCACTGCAAAATGGTTGGAAAAAGTTATTATAATCCAAAATTGACTCCTGGGATGATTCTGCATAAAACAATGGTCAAAATATATCATTCATCCATCCAACTGAATTTGATCTTATCCATTTGACCATTTGTAAGTTGCTTTAGTTGGCTAGAAAATACCAGAAGTGACCTCAAGTAACCTCCAGCATCAACCTCACATTGCCTATAACTTTTGCTGGGTAGAGATCTACCCCTATACAAACCTTCTGCATCCCAAGTTAAAAATTGTGGCCAACAACTCACAAAATTCTCTGGAAATTAGTACAATCAACATATGGTGACTTGGAATGACCCCGATGTCAAAATTTTCTACTTACTTTGGCCATGAAAGAATTTACCTCTCTGCCAGATTTTAGTTTCGTGGGTGCATAATCATGGCAAACTACAAATATCTGGGTTCAATATCAAAATGGGTATGACCTTTGCAAAGAAAGAATTCACCCTTATTCCAAATTTCAGTTCCATAGATGTGAAATTACTGCCCAAAACAGAGGGAAATAAATAGAAATGAACTCTGGTATCTTGAATAACTCCAACTCACTTAGCCTGTTATTTTTTATGTGAGAAGATATTCCCATATGCTCAATTTCAGCATCATTGATTCAAAATTATGGTCCACTAATTTTAGTATTGGCACTGCTGACCTCAGATGTCAAATCTGCATTGCATATGATCTTTGCCATGGAAAGATTTACCTCTGTGTCCAATTTCAGTTTCTAAATTGTGGCCAAAAACTCCGAAAATAGTTTTTGAATCACCAAAAATTACCTCAATGTCACATAGATTTCTATCTTTGCTTCGAGACGATATATTTGAGCATCCTTGGTGCAAAATGGCTCACAACTCTGAAAGTTGGTTAGAGATTACCATGAAATGACTTCTGGTGACCTTGAATGACTTTCAAGATCAAACCCACATAGCCTATGTGGTAAGATGATCTCTACTCAATCTACACACAGGATATTAGATCAATAGACCTTGTAATTTTAGTGGAGAAAAGGCACCGATAAAGGCTCAAATATTGGTATAGATGTTGTTTGTAGATATGAACAACACAACATGCAGGCCAAGCTAAACAAATACATTAAGTAAAAATGACGGCATCACAGAACACTGGAAAAGATTTGGAAAATAGATTAAAAATAGATTAGACAAATAAATTAGATTAACAATAGAAACAATGAAACACAAAAGGTTAGCTTGGGTAAACAAAGACAATTTGTGGAAACTAAGGCACAGGAAGAGTGAAAAATGAGTGTGTGGGTCCAGATTATTAAAAAAAATTTCAAATTGGGGCTTTGCATGTCCAAGATGTCAGGCTGCAGATCACCAACCCCAAAGAACACTTGGAATCCCCCGACCACCCATAGCACCGGATGCTTGCATGCTGGGTAGAAGTTATGCAATTCAGGTACCCTAGCCAGTAAGGCATGTTCAGCTTTTATCCATTTTGTAGTTGACAGAATATGAAAAGTTTGTATGCCTCAAAACTGCTGCAAAGACAATCTCTTTCTCTCACGGTTCCCGTGTAGACTGCAAGAAATGCAAAGATAACTATGGAGTGGTGGAAAAACAAAATAAATGTTCGACTGCTGAAGCTAATACAAATGCCAACAGTGGGGCAGAGAAAGCAATCTAACTGACACACAAGATAATTAATTGGGTTGTTGACCTAAAGATAAGAGGTCAAGTGCTTTTTCACCATCCATACCTATCTTCAATTAGTGACGCCTCAGTTGGCTGTTACCCACATATGCATATTGAGAAAACCATGTCTCTAGGACTCGAGGATCTGTTTGTCTTCTGAATTATTGAAGAAATAAAATAAAAGAAAAATATCTGTAATAATTTTTATTTACACTTCTCCATTTAATGATTGTACCAGTTGCAATATCCCAATTTGTGGTACAGAACATATCACTATGTGGAAATGCCAGAGATGATTTAACACCTCCTGCAACATTACTCGTACAAGGAGAATAATTGCATTGTTACTTCACAATGCTTTGTACTTTAGAACATGGGTTTTTCACTTTTTGAACTATACAAACATTTTGTTGGTGGAATGAGTCTGCTTCTAATAACATTGAAATTGGGAATCCTGCTATCATTTGGAAATTGGGAAGGAAACCACTGCATTTCATTTAGGTCAAACTGGACCATCAGAAAGGTGATTTCATTTGATGAGATGAAAAATTGAAAAATAACCTGGTACAAGGTGGCATATGTAACTGAATGTTTCAAAATTATTCCTAGAATGGTATGGTATCTTTGTCAAATACATCATTACGAGAGGAAAACTACATTCAGTGGAGGAAAACTAAGGACAATGTAGATGAACAGATCCTTGGAGTATTATTGTGCTATCATCTTTTTCAAATGAGTTTTCCTTTGCTCCATTTTTGAACAGTAGTATATGCATAGGTCTATAGATTACCTATAAGAGTTATATTTGAACTATTTACAGCTTGCTATCAAACATGGAATATTTTTGGTTATTGTATGAGAAGCAATTTGAAAAAGCTAGTGTTTCAATGCTTCTGCATTGCTCAAGGAATATCAAATCAGAAAAGGCAATATCCATTTTGAAGGAGAAACTGACTCTAATATCAACTAATAGTAATTTGAACACAAACAGCACTATTTTGATTGAGTAAAGAGCTCCATATCATACAGTAAAAAGATTCAAGATGTTTTCAATGCAACATGATCTCTATCACCCCTTCCAAATAACAGATCTGATCAATTGGATGTCTGCAAAAATGAACATTTTCAAATTGACCCAAGACAAGTCCAAAATATTGAATAAAGGCTCCTGTTTGAAAGTAGAAATGACTATTTACTGTAAATTAAAGATAATCTGAATATTTGCTGATCAAAATGAAATTTCCTTTGTATGAGATCCCAATTTTACTGCCTTTTATCATATGAATTGTGATAATTAAGATAGCTGGATCACTTCTCTATAATTTTATATTGAATATTGGATTAATGTAATGTGTTATTATAATGAAAAATTAGGGATGGATATTTTCAGATTTTAAGATTGTGCCTAAAGATGATACTTGCAAAATTATTCAATAGCAAAAATGGTAAACATCAAAAATTAATCATTCAGTAGAAACCGTCTTATGACAAATTTATTTTAGCAACATGCTGTGTTTGGGGTGATCAATTAGAAAATTGGAAAAAGGGGTGATCAATAAGTAAGTTACTAATCTCAGCTTTTGCTGGATTGCTAAAAAGTCTGAATTTTCAAAAAGTGACCATGAACACAACCAAGTGCAAGCTAGTAACCGATTTAAGATAAATATATATTGCAAATCAACACACCAGCACACACGCTCACACTGAAAACCTATTTGAGGGGGTGGGGAACAAACAACATAATGAGGAGTAAAAGTTTCAATATTCAACCCTTTAGCTCCATTGATGCTGCCTGTATCTATAATTATGAAAATATCAGTCAAGACAGTCATCCAGCTGCTTGAATCAGATTAATAAAGTATCAGTAGGCAGTTATACTGCTGCTGGAATCAGATGATTCAAGTATAGGTAGGCAGTTATCCTGCTGCTTGTATCAGATTAATAAAGTATCAGTAGGCAGTTATACTGCTGCTGGAATCAGATGATTCAAGTATAGGTAGGCAGTTATCCTGCTGCTTGTATCAGATTAATAAAGTATCAGTAGGCAGTTATACTGCTGCTGGAATCAGATGATTCAAGTATAGGTAGGCAGTTATCCTGCTGCTTGTATCAGATTAATAAAGTATCAGTAGGCAGTTATACTGCTGCTGGAATCAGATGATTCAAGTATAGGTAGGCAGTTATCCTGCTGCTTGTATCAGATTAATAAAGTATCAGTAGGCAGTTATACTGCTGCTGGAATCAGATGATTCAAGTATAGGTAGGCAGTTATCCTGCTGCTTGTATCAGATTAATAAAGTATCAGTAGGCAGTTATACTGCTGCTGGAATCAGATGATTCAAGTATAGGTAGGCAGTTATCCTGCTGCTTGTATCAGATTAATAAAGTATCAGTAGGCAGTTATACTGCTGTTGGAATCAGATGATTCAAGTATAGGAAGGCAGTTATCCTGCTGCTTGTATCAGATTAATAAAGTATCAGTAGGCAGTTATACTGCTGCTGGAATCAGATGATTCAAGTATAGGTAGGCAGTTATCCTGCTGCTTGTATCAGATTAATAAAGTATCAGTAGGCAGTTATACTGCTGCTGGAATCAGATGATTCAAGTATAGGTAGGCAGTTATCCTGCTGCTTGTATCAGATTAATAAAGTATCAGTAGGCAGTTATACTGCTGCTGGAATCAGACGATTCAAGTATAGGTAGGCAGTTATCCTGCTGCTTGTATCAGATTAATAAAGTATCAGTAGGCAGTTATACTGCTGCTGGAATCAGATGATTCAAGTATAGGTAGGCAGTTATCCTGCTGCTTGTATCAGATTAATAAAGTATCAGTAGGCAGTTATACTGCTGCTGGAATCAGATGATTCAAGTATAGGTAGACAGTTATCCTGCTGCTTGTATCAGATTAATAAAGTATCAGTAGGCAGTTATACTGCTGCTGGAATCAGATGATTCAAGTATAGGTAGACAGTTATCCTGCTGCTTGTATCAGATTAATAAAGTATCAGTAGGCAGTTATACTGCTGCTGGAATCAGATGATTCAAGTATAGGTAGGCAGTTATCCTGCTGCTTGTATCAGATTAATAAAGTATCAGTAGGCAGTTATACTGCTGCTGGAATCAGATGATTCAAGTATAGGTAGACAGTTATCCTGCTGCTTGTATCAGATTAATAAAGTATCAGTAGGCAGTTATACTGCTGCTGGAATCAGATGATTCAAGTATAGGTAGACAGTTATCCTGCTGCTTGTATCAGATTAATAAAGTATCAGTAGGCAGTTATACTGCTGCTGGAATCAGATGATTCAAGTATAGGTAGACAGTTATCCTGCTGCTTGTATCAGATTAATAAAGTATCAGTAGGCAGTTATACTGCTGCTGGAATCAGATGATTCAAGTATAGGTAGGCAGTTATCCTGCTGCTTGTATCAGATTAATAAAGTATCAGTAGGCAGTTATACTGCTGCTGGAATCAGATGATTCAAGTATAGGTAGACAGTTATCCTGCTGCTTGTATCAGATTAATAAAGTATCAGTAGGCAGTTATACTGCTGCTGGAATCAGATGATTCAAGTATAGGTAGACAGTTATCCTGCTGCTTGTATCAGATTAATAAAGTATCAGTAGGCAGTTATACTGCTGCTGGAATCAGATGATTCAAGTATAGGTAGACAGTTATCCTGCTGCTTGTATCAGATTAATAAAGTATCAGTAGGCAGTTATACTGCTGCTGGAATCAGATGATTCAAGTATAGGTAGACAGTTATCCTGCTGCTTGTATCAGATTAATAAAGTATCAGTAGGCAGTTATACTGCTGCTGGAATCAGATGATTCAAGTATAGGTAGACAGTTATCCTGCTGCTTGTATCAGATTAATAAAGTATCAGTAGGCAGTTATACTGCTGCTGGAATCAGATGATTCAAGTATAGGTAGACAGTTATCCTGCTGCTTGTATCAGATTAATAAAGTATCAGTAGGCAGTTATACTGCTGCTGGAATCAGATGATTCAAGTATAGGTAGGCAGTTATCCTGCTGCTTGTATCAGATTAATAAAGTATCAGTAGGCAGTTATACTGCTGCTGGAATCAGATGATTCAAGTATAGGTAGACAGTTATCCTGCTGCTTGTATCAGATTAATAAAGTATCAGTAGGCAGTTATACTGCTGCTGGAATCAGATGATTCAAGTATAGGTAGACAGTTATCCTGCTGCTTGTATCAGATTAATAAAGTATCAGTAGGCAGTTATACTGCTGCTGGAATCAGATGATTCAAGTATAGGTAGGCAGTTATCCTGCTGCTTGTATCAGATTAATAAAGTATCAGTAGGCAGTTATACTGCTGCTGGAATCAGATGATTCAAGTATAGGTAGACAGTTATCCTGCTGCTTGTATCAGATTAATAAAGTATCAGTAGGCAGTTATACTGCTGCTGGAATCAGATGATTCAAGTATAGGTAGACAGTTATCCTGCTGCTTGTATCAGATTAATAAAGTATCAGTAGGCAGTTATACTGCTGCTGGAATCAGATGATTCAAGTATAGGTAGGCAGTTATCCTGCTGCTTGTATCAGATTAATAAAGTATCAGTAGGCAGTTATACTGCTGCTGGAATCAGATGATTCAAGTATAGGTAGGCAGTTATCCTGCTGCTTGTATCAGATTAATAAAGTATCAGTAGGCAGTTATACTGCTGCTTGTATCAGATTAATAAAGTATCAGTAGGCAGTTATACTGCTGTTGGAATCAGATGATTCAAGTATAGGAAGGCAGTTATCCTGCTGCTTGTATCAGATTAATAAAGTATCAGTAGGCAGTTATACTGCTGCTGGAATCAGATGATTCAAGTATAGGTAGACAGTTATCCTGCTGCTTGTATCAGATTAATAAAGTATCAGTAGGCAGTTATACTGCTGCTGGAATCAGATGATTCAAGTATAGGTAGACAGTTATCCTGCTGCTTGTATCAGATTAATAAAGTATCAGTAGGCAGTTATACTGCTGCTGGAATCAGATGATTCAAGTATAGGTAGGCAGTTATCCTGCTGCTTGTATCAGATTAATATAGTATCAGTAGGCAGTTATACTGCTGCTGGAATCAGATGATTCAAGTATAGGTAGGCAGTTATCCTGCTGCTTGTATCAGATTAAAAAAGTATCAGTAGGCAGTTATACTGCTGCTGGAATCAGATGATTCAAGTATAGGTAGGCAGTTATCCTGCTGCTTGTATCAGATTAAAAAAGTATCAGTAGGCAGTTATACTGCTGCTGGAATCAGATGATTCAAGTATAGGTAGGCAGTTATCCTGCTGCTTGTATCAGATTATCGAAATATCAGTAGACAAACTAGCTGCTTGAATCAAATTATTGAAGTATCAGTAGGCAATCATCTACCTACTTGAATCAGATTATTAAAGTATTGGTTGGCTGTAATCTCCATGCTTGAATCAGATTATTAAAATATCAGTAGGCAGTTATCTCTCTGCTTGAACCAGATCATTGAAGGATCAGTAGGCAGTTATCTTGCTGCTTGAATCAGATATCAAAGTATCAGTAGGTTGTCATCTCGCTGCTTGAATCAGATTATCGATGTATTACTAAGCAGTCATCTCCCTGCTTGAATCAAATTATTAAAGTATCAATAAGCAGTTATCTTGCTGCTTGGATCTGATTAATTAAGTATTGGTAGATAGTCATTTCCCTGCTTGAATCAGATTATCAAAGTATCAATAGGCATTCATTGCTTGAATCAGATCATTAAAGTTTCTGAAGATAGTCATTTCTCTGTTAAAATTAGATTATCAAAGTAACAGTAGGCAGATTATTAAAGCATCAGCAAGCACTGCTTGAATCAAATTATATAAGTGTTGGTAGATAGTCATCTCATTGCTTGAATCAGATTATTGAAGTATCAGTAGGCAGTCATTTCCCTGTGTGAATCAGATTATTAAAGTACCAGTATGTAGACAAACTAGACAAACTCAGTGAATACTGGCCCTGTGACACCCAGGATAGAGTATTGTGGCAAATCCTGGGGAAGGTCTACGTCCAATGGCAGATGATAAAGGACTAATGATGAGGCAGTCATTTTGCTGCTTGAATTGGATTATTGAAGTATCAATGAGCAGTCATCTCACTGTTTGAATCAGATTATTGAAGCATCAGTAAGCAGTTATTTTGCTGCTTGGATCAGATTATTTAAGTGTCAGTGGACAGTTAAGGCAGTCATCTTGCTGCTTGAATCAGATTATTGAGGTATTAGTAGGCAGTCATTTATCTGCTTGAATCAGATTACTAAAGTATTAGTAGGCATCATCTCCCAGCTTGAATCAGATTATGGAAGTATCAGTAGGCCATCATCTTGCTGCTTGTATCAGATTATTTTAGTATCAATAGGCACTCATCTCGCTGCTTGAATCCGATTATTATAATATCAGTTGGTAGTCATCTCCCTGTTTGAATCAGATTATTAAAGTATCTGAAGGTAGTCATCTCACTGCTTTTTTTGAAGGGCTCAGAAGTTTGCTCTGAATTATGAGCTACACAACCTTTAATAGTTAAGAGGAATTCAATAGAAGTGGATTACAAATTTGGTAGCAAATTTGATTCATTGCTGACCTTGAAGAATGTACTTTAATTTTGATGGTTGAAGAGTGGAGCATGACACTATAGTCCCAAACTGATAGCAAGACAACTGTAATATTTAGCAGTATAATGAAAAACCCAGTAGCCTATGAAATTATGCTAAAGGCTGAAATATACTGATGGCTGAATTGTCAGTTGTGAAATAATTATCAATAATTTTGATTACAATGTACTGGATACAGTTCAAGTTATTGTCAGTTAACATGGAGGAAATTATGAAGTTAATTCCTGCTTTTGTCATCTCAAAGAGTTGATTTATTCCATTTTATTATTAGGTTCTTTCTTGATATACTCCATTATTTTACATCAAAATTTTCATTGAACAGAAATGCTCAATTCCTGTCACCACTGTCTAAGAAAGGTTCAGCTTCTAACAAGATTATCTCATCTGTTTTGCTTGGAGCTCTGTTTTAGTTATAACTCTCTCATATCAAGAGTTTTGTATGTACCATCCACACATTTTAGATAAAAGAAAACAGTATTTGATTCATTTTACAACCTCGATTAGTAATGATGTAAATAACATGTAAAATTTGTAAGTTAAGGAAATTCAAAATTATAGCAAAAATCGTATTCTTGACAAGCCCTGCTAAAAACAAATCTGGCAAATGTTCTCATGTTTACATTAGACAATTACTTATAATATCTTTGTGCTTGTTGCCAATATGAAGCAACTTCTTAGACTAATCATTGCCAATATTTGAAGATAAAATTGGCTATTATAGATGTATGGTAATTTCTTGTAGTGATCAATATTGTGCTGACAAAATCTACTCCAAAAAAGTTCTTGATTCGTTTAAGGAACTATGGATATTTTCTAGTTTATGCAATGAGTGATGAAAGATTTAAGACAGTACACAAATTGCTGGATTATCTCTTTTGAGATTATATTAATTTTGATTAAAGAAATGTATTGACTCATGATAACTTAGGAGAGGTTAGCCAGCTTACAAATATTTCCTAACATCATTTCAGTAACTAAACCAATTATACCAAGTGCTGTATATTCTCAAGAAGTAAACCATTCAGTATTGAGCAGATGTATTATTACCTAACGGAAAGTATTAGGAGTGAAAATTAAGCTAGATTATCAGCTAAGGAGCAGTGAGACTTTAAGTGATTCTTACATTTAGACCATGTGATAGATGTTTTCAAGAGAGTCTAATTGGGCCATGAAGTTGCAATTTCTTTACTTCTTTTCAATCATTGATTTCATTTTCTGACAGAATATGTACATAATGATCTGTTCAAATAGTGACATGATATTTCGGCTTAGGTTTAATATTGCCAACAGAATATAGTTACTTATAAAAGGTTTCCTTTCTCTTCTTCAAAGAACCCATTTATGATCAACATTCCTACATAAATAGATTTGTATTCATTATACCTTTTGGTGCAATGAATTGAAAAGCTGTTCGAAAAGTTTGATTTGCTGCAAATGAATTAAACGAATTGCTTAACAATAAATAAGCCCTATTATACATAAATGAATAAATATATTTGTTCTTCTTGAGATGAAGTGAAAAATTTTTTTGACCTATTCAATGCAACAGCTATAACATGATACAGTGGAATTTCAACAAATTGGGTCTTAATTACTAAAGCTTTGCAGTAACATCATTTTAGTTAGGGTAAATAGCCTATGGTCTATCAAATGATGATTCAGAATCCTGTACCTAATCAATATGCACGTTCATCATAATAATGATAATTTTTAAAATACTGTTCAAATTAAGCTCATATACAAATCTGATATTTTTTAACAGTAGGCAGCATATGAATTTGTTTTTAAAGATACTTGATTATATTCCTTTGAGAATATTATTCTGTGAGTTAATGTGTTGGATTCCATTTGGTGTATTCTAAGATCTAGAAAACATTGTTATCTTTATAGTTCCCATGAACTTACATTGAGAACCATAATATACATTTCTAAAATTTTGATAAAATGAGTTCTAAATCACTGTATGGAATATTGATATAAAAAGATCAGTAAAGAAATAATATTCAGTTTTCTTTCAATTTGATACTCTCTCTCTCTCTCTCTCTCTCTCTCTATATATATATATATATATATATATATATATAGAGAGAGAGAGAGAGAGAGAGAGAGAGAGAGAGAGGAATGTGGGGTTAGTTAGAAGATGTTTCGTAAAAAGGCTCATTTTCAACATATGCTTATATTGATAAATCTACTACATCCTTTTTTTTATATAGATATACATATGTACATCAAACTTAGCAAATACGTTCAGCAGAGGTATAGCGAGATTCCTGATAAATGAATTTTAGTGCCCCAAATCCAGATATTCCAACTTGTCCCACAGTGGGGTATGGTGGAAGATACTATGGTCTATGTTTGAACCCACCAGTAATCATAAGACAATTCAAGAATTATGTTGGCATCATTTTAATTTCAATGATGCATTTTATCAGGTAACTTCAACTTGTCATTTTGGTTTGCTACCTGCAGATAAGGTTTCATCCATGATATTTCCTTCTATTTACAAAGTTCCGCCATTGTTTTATAGAGCAGACAGAATGAATACAATGTCCTCACATTCATGTCTGCATATTTCACCATCATCTGGCATTGTGAATATAAACTGGTTACTTCATCATATTAATTCATCCCTTCAACCAGTGCAACATCAATGTTTAAAGGATGATCTGTCACATGATAGGGGAGGAAATCATATTTGCTGAAAATGTTCCTCTCTAAAAGATAAATGCCTATTACCCTGAACTCGAACTGGATGGTAGGAGTTTAAGGAAATGCCTCCCGACTAATCCAGTGATTAACATTGTTTTTTCCCTTGTTTTCCTTCATTCACACAGGTTGCAGAGTTGTACTGGTTTGTGATAGGCCACAAAACAGGGGTTACATCATACGTAACATGATTATTAAACTTTAAAATCACTTTTTTTCTACTGTACAGTCAACTCGTGCTACAAAATGCTTCATAAAAGTGTACGTGCTACAACATGTGGCGGGGTACTAGTGAGAAATAATTGGGTTAGTCAAAACGTGTTCTAAGTAATCTCACTCACCATGTTCCAACTAGCCCCCTGCAGTAATGAACTTATATATGCAGTGTACGCAACACAAATTGGAACAGGCAAATGATTTGCTGCCCCATTCCTTTACATCAAATAATCAATGCAAAAGCCTTCATTCCTGACAGTAGTTGATAAATAAGCTGAAAAATTTACTTCAAGATGTGACTAAATACATGAACCTGTCTGTACAACTGAAAACCTTCTGAATCAACTTGATACCAACAAAGTTGAAAGATAGTATAAAAAGCTCTCACAAGCGCACTGCTCACCAGGTTCTCTGTGTCTGTAGAAAGTGAGGTGACCCTACATTCCAACTAACTCTATCCTCTAGAGGGAGAAAGACAGACAAATAATTGATGATTTTATTATTATTCACATCAGTTGCCTGGTCGTCATCGCTGGATGCTTGGTGACAGCAATTTTTGCCTTATCATAGTTTGTCCAGATGAATTTGTTTTGGACTGTCATGAGCTATTTCATTTCTCTCTTCAGGTTTTCTTTGCATAGTCATGTCCATCATCTCTTGTCTGCAATATTTTTTATCTGTCTTTTGAATTCCTCTTGTAGTTTTTTGTATTCTCATATTTTTTCTTTTTTGTCCAACTCTCTTGTTTGCTACTCTTTTGTTATTTGTTGTACTACTTTAGGTGCTTTTTATAATGTTTGCAACATTTGCTTGCACATACTTTTCTTATCCTGTTTTGGTCCTTTGAACACAGTCGTCTTTGCTTATGAATCCTCTGCCACCTCATTTCCTTTTCACATACTGTGTTATCTCTTGGGTGTAAAGCCTTGTGCATTCTCATAAGCATCCTCATTTGCCAGTCCGTTGATTGGGACTCTTCGATTGTCCATCTAGGAAATCTTAGTACGGATACTGCCATTTATTCATTTCTTTTATCAGATTTCTGCTCTTTAGTTTGGTCTCTGATATTTTTATCATCTTCCTAAGGTATTCTTTTTCAATTTTCTTTTTCATTTCTTCCTGTTTGATTGCATCACATTTGTGAATTCCCAGGTTTTTGTATTGGTCCTGTATGGTCAATGCTCTAATTTTTTTGTCGTCCAGTAATTGGATTCCTTCTGCTGCTACGAGCCTTCCTTTAAACATTACCATTTGCGCAAATTTTTCTATTCCAAACTCCATCCTTATGTCATCTCTGTATCCCTTCACTTTGTTGAACATTTTGAGCTTTTCCCTGTTTTTTGCTAATAGTTTTATGTCATCCATGTACATAAGATGGTTGACTTTTCCCTTTGTTTTGGGGAATTGGTATACTTAGCTGTTTTTCAAGATTCTGTTCACTGGTATCATGGCTGGAACATATAGTTGTGGGGACAGAGAGTCCCCCCCTCAAATATTCCCCTTTTTTTATACTTACCTCTGCTAAGTTTTTTCCTGTAGCTGTCAAGTCTACTTTCCAGTTTTTCATAGAGTTTGCTATGAATCTCACCACTGGTTTGCTGATCTTGAATATTCTAAGGCATTCAAGTATTCAAATATGTCAGATCATGTTGTATGCTTTTTATAGTTGATCCATCTCAAATGGAATGCGCTGATTGGTTAATTTTCCTGTCTGCATCCCTGTTTTGAATTTGACTGGCAACTAGATCTTACTAGCTGAACAATCATTGTGTTCCTTTACACTAACCAACAACTTTGAATTCTGTAGTAACTTGTGTAAAACTCAACCAATTTTAATGAAATTTATGTTACCTTCCAAAGACCATTATTGTGAGTAACTTTTTTAATTACACCGAGTCACAAAATTTGCTCTGAATTTCAATAGATAATTCTAGTGATTTTTTTTTTTTTTACTTCAGTTTTGATTAATGCGAAGCACTTTTTTTCAATCACTGATTCGAATTACACATAACTTTTCAGACTCATTTTTCTCAGACTGCAAAGAAAGACTCTCCAGTCTATAAAGCCTAACAAAAGTTTTACTGTTGGTTATGGGAAAGATTTTCAAACTTTGGTACATAGGACTTATGTTTGCAAATAAATATATTCTGTAGCACTTATGTCTTAGTGGCCAAGATGCTTTTACATGTTCATTTTGAAACTGACAGAGCAGAGATTTGGATTTGATTCGAGAGCAACTTTTTTTTGAAAATCATTTATTTACCCGGTCTGACATATTAAGTAATTGATTCACGTAACGTAATTGAAAAAAGAATGGAAATTACTGGAGAAGAATAGTTCTGCCTCTTACAAAAAGATAAGATTTTTCAAGTAATTTTTCTGCTCTTTATCAATCCATAAGACCTTTTTGTTTCTTCAGATAATTTATCAAAGTTTTAGGGTGGAGCTTATGATTACAATATGGCTAAATTGAATGCTTTTTTCTACCATTTATGAAGTAATGGATAAGATGAATTTATTAAGAATTTATTTTGATTTTATGAATTGTTTTTCTCTGAATTTTTGTAGCATTACTTCGTTGTTATGAAAAAAATAATATTAACACAGAGGCAAACTTGAATAATCTCATTTTACAAAGTTGCATGTGGTTACATGCCACTATTAATATTTTGATGGTTGGTCGAGAGGCATCAGGTAAAAGGACAGTAGTAAAGTACTGATTTCTGCAAGTTAGTCACGTTCGGATGAAAGGCATCAGTCTACAGAATAGCAATAGTTACAAATATTTCAACTGAATTTATACTTTTTAAGTAATTTAATTTATTTTTTTTGTAAATTCATATGAATAAAGATTTTATAGTTCATTTTGTGTCCTTCTTCAAAAGGTATAATTGAGCAACATAGTCATCAGAAATCATACTTTTTGAGACTTTTGATTTAAAATTTTGTATGAATCCTGGTTATGAAATAAGCAATGTAATATTTATTTATTTGAATTTACAAAAAAAGAAATACAATTTTGAATTACCTAAATATTACAAATTCAGTTAAAATATTTGTAACTTCCATTATCCTTTTGTGCGATACTTTTGTTCAATTCTTGTTTTTGTTTTGTCGAAATATTCTGAAAATTAATGCACTGGCACATAATAGCTATTTTGTGGCAATTCATGTATGAATTACACTGTCATTTTTTACAGGTATATTCAAATTGTATATAGTCACTCTTCTAGAAAGCTAGACATTTTTTTTTCTAGATTAGTGATAATGATAATAATAACGATAATGACAAGCTTGGCTGCAGCAGGGTCAAATTCCCTTGCTTCATTAAAATCCAAGCAATTATGGTTGTTCCTTCTGGATCAATTGAATAGTGGTTGGTTGTGAGGCAATTTTAAAAGGTGAGAATGAGACATTGTTGAAAGAGGCTGGTATGTATCATGTTAGATGAAAACTGGGGATGTCTCTGACTCATCCGGGGAGTACCTATTTAGTGCTTCCCAGTTGGTAGCAGTCATGGAGCCTACCCAATGCATCACTAATATACATCAATGATCTGAGATAATAAAGCTTGCACAGCTCATTTACCAATCATTCATAAAAGAATGATGCTTAACTTGTTGCCTTTCACAATTCACAAACAAATTGAGGCACATCTTTTTCATTGGCTTCCATATTGATTGGATAGGTGCCTTATCTACTCACTATCTCTTGTACTAACATTATCCCCATCCTGCCAGAAGACTTGCTGCTGCTGCTGCCTTTTGTTCTTCTCCTCCTCCTCCTCTCTCCTCCTCTTCCTTCTTCTTCTTCTTCTTCTTCTTCTTCTTCTTTCTTCTTCTTCTTCTTCTCCTCCTCCTCTCTGCCTTCTTCTTCTCCTCCTCCTCCTCTGCCGCCGCCTTCTTCTTCTTCTTTTCTTCTTCTTCTTCTTCTTCTTCTTGTTCTTCTCCTCCTCCTCCTCCTCTGCCTTCTTCTTCTCCTCCTCCTCCTCTGCCGCCGCCTTCTTCTTCTTCTTCTTCTTCTTTCTTCTTCTTCTTCTTCTTCTCTCTTCTTCTTCTTCTCCCTCCTCTGCTTCTTTTCTTCTTCTCTCCTCCTCTCCTTCTTTCTTCGTTCTTTCTTCCTTCTTCTTCTTCTTCTTCTTCTTCTTCTTCTTCTTCCTTCTTCTTCTTCTCCCCTCCTCTGCCTTCTTATTCTCCTTCTCTTCCTCCTCTTCTTCTTCTTCTCCTCCTCCTTCCTCCTTCTCCTCCTCTGCCCTTCTCTTTCTTCTCCTCAGCCTTCTCCTCCGCCTCTCTCTTCTTCTTCTTCTTCTTCTTCTCCTCCTCTGCCTTTATTCTCCTCCTCCTCCTCCCTCTGCCGCCGCCGCCGCCGCCGCCGCCGCCGCCGCCGCCGCCGCCTTCTTCTTCTTCTTCTTCTTCTTCTTCTTCTTCTTCTTCTTCTTCTTCTCTTCTTCTTCTTCTTCTTCTTCTTCTTCTTCTTCTTCTTTCTTTCTTCTTCTTCTTCTTCTTCTTCTTCTTCTTCTTCTTCTTCTTCTTCTTCTTCTTCTCTTTTCTTCTTCTTTCTTCTTCTTCTTCTTCTTCTTTCTCTTCTTCTTCTTCTTCTTCTTCTTCTTCTTCTTCTTCTTCTTCTTCTTCTTCTCTTCTTCTTCTTCTTCTTCTTCTTCTTCTCTTCTTCTTCTTCTTCTTCTTCTTCTTCTTCTTCTTCTTCTTCTTCTTCTTCTTCTTCTTCTTCTTCTTCTTCTTCTTCTTCTTCTTCTTCTTCTTCTTCTTCTTCTTCTTCTTCTTCTTCTTCTTCTTCTTCTTCTTCTTCTTCTTCTTCTCTTCTTCTTCTTCTTCTTCTTCTTCTTCTTCTTCTTCTTTCTTCTTCTTCTTCTTCTTCTTTCTTCTTCTTCTTCTTCTTCTTCTTCTTTCTTCTTCTTCTTCTTCTTCTTCTTCTTCTTCTTCTTCTTCTTCTTTCTTCTTCTTCTTCTTTCTTCTTCTTCTTCTTCTTCTTCTTCTTCTTTCTTCTTCTTCTTCTTCTTCTTCTTCTTCTTCTTCTTCTTCTTCTTCATCTATCTTCTTCTTCTTCTTCTTCTTCTTCTTCTTCTTCTTCTTCTTCTTCTTCTTCTTCTTCTTTCTTCTTCTTCTTCTTCTTCTTCTTCTTCTTCTTCTTCTTCTTCTTCTTCTTCTTCTTCTTCTTCTTCTTCTTCTTCTTCTTCTTCTTCTTCTTCTTCTTCTTCTTTCTTCTTCTTCTTCTTCTTCTTCTTCTTCTTCTTCTTCTTCTTCTTCTTCTTCTTCTTCTTCTTCTTCTTCTCTTCTTCTTCTTCTTCTTCTTCTTCTTCTTCTTCTTCTTCTTCTTCTTCTTCTTCTTCTTCTTCTTCTTCTTCTTCTTCTTCTTCTTCTTCTTCTTCTTCTTTCTTCTTCTTCTTCTTCTTCTTCTTCTTCTTCTTCTTCTTCTTCTTCTTTCTTCTTCTTCTTCTTCTTCTTCTTCTTCTTCTTCTTCTTCTTCTTCTTCTTCTTCTTCTTCTTCTTCTTCTTCTTCTTCTTCTTCTTCTTCTTCTTCTTCTTCTTCTTCTTCTTCTTTCTTCTTCTTCTTCTTCTTCTTCTTCTTCTTCTTCTTCTTCTTCTTCTTCTTCTTCTTCTTCTTCTTCTTCTTCTTCTTCTTCTTCTTCTTCTTCTTCTTCTTCTTCTTCTTCTTCTTCTTCTTCCATTATGTTTTAATATATTCATGATCCCACTTCAGATAATATGAATATAGCCAACATTACTTCTGCTAGTGCTTTTAATAAGTAAGTTACATCACCCCAACAGTAATACTTATAGACATGAAATAAATACTGAATATAAGCACTATCGTCTTCCTTACCTTATTCTCCATTAATGTTTAAACAACTTTATCGCTGGCTCTTTATAGTAACAATAAGCCTGTTAGTAATGAGATATTTGCTGATGGCTTTAGTCCCTCAATCTACTATGTAACTAATATCAGTTGAGAATATCCATTCAAATTTGATTTTTTTCCCCTCATACTTGTGTCACAATGGAAAATCTGCAAATTTTATGACTATTTGGATATGAATTTGATTGCTTCTTTAAATTGATTGTCTTGGTTAGATACTGGAATCTACTTCTCTTGCATTCTTCAAGTGAATAGGGAGGAGAAAACTTTGCTTTGGGAAATTCACTAACTATATCCTTAATCTAAAAATAATCAACACCACTATTACCACCATTATATTGATTAGAATTATTCAAGTTGTTGACATACCTTACTGTTCACTGCTGAAAGAAGGAAATAGACTAAGACAATAAAAATCATGTGCATAATTTTCATGCTGATTTTATTGATATTTCTTTTTCCCCTAATAAACTTTCCAAACTGGACAGAAGGATTTCTCTGCATGATGTTAAAACTTATAATTCTGATCTTGCACTTGATTTTCACATAATGATGATTTGTAGTCATTTTCGGATAAGGGAATATTAGCCTTAGTGTAAAGATAAGTTGGGTCAGTAACCTTTCGAATGAGCCCATTGTTTGAACCATCACCTTTTATCACTGCTAGTTTCTTTTCAAGTCTATTTGTCCAAAATTGTTCTGACATGATTTTGTTACTCTCAAATTATTATATTTGATCAAAAGAGCATCAATATTTCTTTGTCTATTTAAAAGAAAACAGATCTGATTTTATCGTATGCTTAAGATTTTAAGAATGATATTTGGAAGCATCCTATGTTATATTGTCTCTTGAAATATCAAAAACTTTTTCTCTGAACTTTTTTTTTTTTCGAATTTCAGCTGTGAAGTTATGAACAGCAAACACTGAAGTTTAATCTAAGTAAGTGCACATGTTTTTGTTATTTTTTATCTTATATGCCTAAATATTTCTACAAAGAAAGATTCATTGTGATGATTCAGTTGCAATTATAAAGATATTTTTGTGAAAGATAGCATGCTATTATATGATTAATGGAGCTAATTGACATAATATAGTCTTCACTGACCAACCAACTATTTCAAGAATTAAATTTCATTATAATCGCTTGCGTAGTACCCATGAAAAATGATAGGATTATTTATGTATGGATGTATTATACAAATATATATCTTCTGATTATATAAAAGCCCATGTCAATTTTTTTTTGCTTGTTGGTTTTTGGTCACCTAAAAGCAAACTGATATATGAAGTACTGTATATTTTTGAATATAAGTTGATCATGAGTATAAGACATGGTCAAATTAGAATGAGTCTAGCCCCAAACCATGATCTAGGCATTGAACAATTTTACATACTGGAAAATTGTTTAATGTTCTTTTATATAACAACTGGACACATGTGATCCAACTAAAACTGCAGCTGCCATATTGATTTCAAAATGGCCTTCATGAAAAGCAAAATTTGCAATATAGTAAAATAGATAAGTAGAAATTTCAACCAAAATAGTTCAAAATGTAGAAAGAGTATGAAGCCTTTATACTGGTGAAAGAGACACATGATTTGACTAAATCTTCATTTCAGAATGACTGCCAGAAAAAAAAATTCCTAATTTATAATTTCAGTCTGAATTCTTCATTATGTGGAAAGAAAATGTGAAAACTTGCATTCAGGTAGATTTTTTGATGTTCTTTCAAGCAGGATACATGATCTAACCAAAACTACTGGCACTATTTTTATTTAAAATGGCTGCCATGCAAAACGAAATATACAATATAGATTGGTGGAGATTTCCTCCATAATTGTTCAAAATGGGAAAAAGTGTGAAAATTTATACTCATAGAATTTTCAGTGCACCAGCATATAAAAAGAGGGGAAAAGTGTGAAAACTTTTACTTATAGAAATTTCAGCACTCCTGCATGTAAAAAGAGGCTATGCTCGATCTGACCAAATCTGCGACCACCATCTTCATTCCAAAATCGCTGTCATAAAAATTCCAGGCATACATTAGCTGATATAATCATTCTATCTAAGGGTACAATCTATAATCGCAAGGTATTAAATGCAATTTATGACACTGCTCTGGTTCACCTAACCAAATTATGATAATATATATGCATTATATACTATACTGCTCACAATACACAGACAAATTTTACAAGTGGTGTATGAAATAATGCAAATTGAAAGAAAGATTCAAAAATTGATTGTCTGTTAATTGTCCTTGCATGATTTGACTCCTCTTGAAATGTTGTTCAGAGAGGCATCCTCTAACCACTGGAGTGTATAGTCCATCTCCCTAGATAGGCTTGGTTAATGCTATTTAGCTATGGTTATATCCTGCTTGGTATGCAACTCTCTCAATGTGCTATGAGTGGACAGCTTCTGTCAGTGGTATGTGAACATATCACTCTTCAGTGTAGGTGGGCTAACACAGCAATCTGTTTCAAACCTTATTAGCAAGATTTGTTAAGATTTCATGTTATGTAGAGATCCTAACTTGACAGTTTTTCTAGCAGCCCTCTCTGTCGGGTCTTGGCAAAAATCATCAGACCAGTATGAACGGTGAAAGGAGTTTCTCTTGTTTTAGTGTGATGAGGGTGAAGTCCAGATTTTTTACATCGAACACTTATGACTGGGACAAGATTAGTGCCACTTTTATCACTGTATCAGATGTTTCATTTCATATTTGATGCTCCTTTTATGATCATGCTGCAAGGGCCTTAACAAATTTTGGAATTGCATTGTGTTCACATCCAGATTTGAATCATCCCTCAAAGATATATTCCTTGGCAGATGTATCCTTTCTCAATATTTGTCTAGAATGATACTTTGTAATCTCTTACTTCACACTTGTATTGACATTTACAGAGAAGGTTTGGATTCATAAAATCTTTGTAAGTCAGGCAATTTGAAGTCTGGTAATATTTTATTGTGATGGAAATCCTTTATGTAGGAAACCAACTCAACCAACGCAAGACTTTACTTTTTTAGTCATCTGTTTCTGCTCAGTGTAATGTTTGTTCAGAGAAGTGGAACAGGTGAGATAATACCTTGCATCTAATGCATGCATATCGCCTTCAGAGAGTTTTCCTATAAATTTTTCGTACATACTTGGGATATATAATGATCAAATCTATTTTCCTGCATACTATCGAGTTTTTTTCATGCTATCTTCATCACAGAAAAAAACAGTTTGCACTTGCTATTAAACCGCCCCCACTGCATCTGATTCTAACTGGGCTTGCTTCAAATTTCATCTTTTCTCCAACCTTTTGTTTTTTTTAGCATGCTTAAGATTTTGGTTGTTGAACCTGTTCCTTTAGCATGGTTTGATTTAAAAGAAGTTTCAAGTCCTTCTAGTCGAAAAATATATCATTTGGTAAGGAATTGATTTTGTAGAACTCCTGTATATTCCCAGCAAGAAGTTGGCTGCTACATTTTTTATCATGTCCTCTGTACAGTTCCGTATCAGGGTTATCAGGGTTTCCCACCTGCGTCCTGTTGACAAATTAGGCATAACTGCTAGGGAAATTTTCCACTCACCTTTTAGATCCCTCCCTTACATTAGGAAATCATGGAGTTACCTCCCCCTTAGCGATTATATATGTCACATGGGAACAACAGATTGGCATGCTTTTGGATCAATGTGTTTGTACTGATTATCAAGCTCGACATTTGGCAGAGCGAAACCAAGATTATGGATTAGGTTTTCAACAGGATCATAGATTGTGTATGAGGTTTTCAATTGTTTTAATCATGTTTCAACAAATCTCCAAATAAGGATCAGATATATATAATGAGATGTTTTTTGTGGTCCACCAAAGCATCTGTAAGTCACAAGAAAGTGGTAGCTGACATGTCAAAATTAGTGTAGGAACCACTTAGAATAGGTAGTTTGGACAATGCTTGCATTAGAACTGTTATTTGTGATACCTGGTTTATGGATCATTAAGTGAATCTGAGAGGGGTCTTGTTGAATCATCTAAGGCTGATACAAGGTTTCAGTTTGGTGATGGAACAGACATAGCATCCTTACAGGAGGTCAAGTTTCTGGGAAATATAGGTAATCAAAGAGTTATGATTCAGGCAAATGTTGTAAAATGAAATTCCCCTCTTCCTAAGTAAAGCAACAATAAAAAGGGCATGATGGATTCTAAATTTTGATTATGATACCCCTGAAGTATCAGGTTAGATGATTAAGTTTGCATTGTATATCTCCAGAGTATCATTTTATCCTCCTAATTAAAACACAGAAAGAAAGTAAACTCCATAGACAGTTTGCCCATGCATCCAAAGAGAAGTTATGCAAATTGGTTAAAAATTATGAAGATTTTCATGATGAAAGTTTTCAAAAAATGATAGAAAAGTGAAGGATTTGAGATGAGCATGAAATCCAGACATCCTCCTTTCCTGTGATCAGCTTTCCATTAGCAAATACACTTAATGATGTTATGGATCTAAAAGAATGCATACACCATAATTCTTGGATACTGCATATTATTAATTTTGCTACTAAGTACTCTGTTGTCTGCTCGATATGATTGATTGTCTGCTGTATCTATCCAATCTGGATTTGTTATTTTGGATCCCCGAAAAAATTTCCAATGGATAACAGAGAAGAGTTTTCTAATGGATGAGATGAATAAAAAATCAAACATTGAATCCACTCCAACTGCTTCCAAGTCACCATTTAAAAGCATTCTCCTAAAGTATGGACACTATGCAGAGTGCAAGAAAAAACTATACAGAAGTCTAGTGAAAGGATGGGAAGGGGGGCAATGAGGTTTCAAGTCAGAACCTATATGGATGTTATCTATGTTAATGTGGACCAGGTACACTATTGGCGCAAGAATGTTAAAAGTTGGAAGGTACTTGTAGTTGGTCAAGAAGGACACTTTGTTCTTATATGTCATGATGGTGCATTTCTTAGAGTACATCTTTTTCAATTAATGAAAATGAAACAGAATCAAGGTGATGGGTAAGAAATAGAAGTTCAGCTCCTGAAAAGAAATGCAGTTTGTTGATGATGATTTTGAGGAGGTGATAACTAGGGTATTGGATGATGAAACATCTGATGGTATTGATCATGATAACACTAATCCTACATTGCTTAAGGGTAGAACAGTTAAACCTGGGAGAAATTCCTGTGTCAAATATAAATTAAAAGATGACATTTGGAATCAGGCACAGGTTTTGAGCATAAAACCAAAACAAACTGGACAATATCATGATTAGATAAATGTCCATGTGAATGGTCAGGATAAACCTATATGTATGTAAGAATATATAGAAAAATAGTATGAATTATCATATCCTGATCAAAGACCAAGAGACATCACAGAAAGTAGTGGATGTGAAAAATGATGAAATAGAGAGCATGATCAGTGATGATGTGTTTGAAAGAGGCCCAAACATTGATGCAGATACTGTGTCCTCATGTTGCATCATTACTGAGAAAATTAAAGAAGTAACAAGAAAGATTAAGGTAAATTTAGTAGTGAAGGGTTTTCAGGAGGATCTGTCAAGCTTTTGGAAAGACTCACCTACCTCCAGTATAGAGTGCCTGTGGCACTTGCCTCAACTGTCACGGAAACTGCATTTCGTTGATGATTTGAGGATTTTTGTTGGGCAGTCTAATTGAGAGAGAGATCTACCTGAGACCTTCACTTGATGTGTATCCTAAATCTCAGTTTGGCACCTCAAACGATGCATGTATGGTTTGAATGATTTTCTCCAGGTTGTGGTATGAGCATGTCAAAGAGGTACTGATAGGACTTGAAGTCTTTGGCTGCACTTATGACAGTACACTTTTCTTATGGCATAATGCTGATGGAAGCTCAAGAGGAATGTTGATGTCACATGTTGATGATTTTGAGATTGACCTTTTCAAATTGAAGTCATAGATGGACTCAGAAAAAGATTCTTATCAACACATGTGATTCTGGAACTTTCAAATAGGTGGGTATAGATATTACTCAAAATTAAGAGGGCATTTTAGTGAATCGAAATGCCTGTATTGATAGAGTTACATCTATAAGTATTTCTAGATCCAAAAATATAAAAAATGATGAACTAAAAAGGCTTAGTGGGCAAATGCTTTGGGTTTCTCCCCAAACTAGACTTGATCTGTGTTATGAAACATGTGTGACGAGTAACATGGAAAACAAAACAAAAATCAATATGGTACTGGAGGCTAACAAACTTCTTGCAAAATCAAAGTCTAATAAATAGATAAACTGTGTCACTAATGGAAGTACTCCATCCATCACTCTTGTAAAATAAAATTTCTGAGACCTGGAATGTCAGTTGTCCCCCTTGCATTAGAAAAGCACAGAGTGACCTCCCTCTAAGTGATTATATATTTCTCTTGAGAACAGCAGATTGGTGCGCTTTTGGATGAACATGTTCGTACCAATAAGCAAGTTCAGTATCACCTACTTGAAAATTATCAAATTTCCAGCTAGGCCCTGCTGGCCTCAGATGACAAGTTCAAAAAGATGAAAATTTTCAGTCTCACCTGAAAGGGCTTGAAAATAAAAAAGCATTTCCAGACATGATTTTGGAAAGTACATCAACCATTTATATGCTCTTGTAGTTGGAATATTTCGATTGTTTGCCAATTTGAAATCAAGATGGTCAGATTGCATGTCATGTTTTGCATGTGAAAGAGCATAAAAAATCTCTAGTATGCACATTTGCATGTTTTTAAATGATTCAAACCTAATCCGCTGTACTAATTGAAGTGAATTGGGTTTTCGCTCAGGGCTCCAATATTGTGACTTTTCACCTAACTAAACTAAGATTAGTGAATACAATGTTGAATCAACAGAGTACAGCAAGTTGACTGTTATTCAGTTTTTAGGTTGAAATTACCTTCCTTAGATTTTTCATGGTAGGCTCCAAAACAAGCTATTTTTTGTTTTTTTGTCTCTGCTTCCAATGGTCAATAATTCACTAATGTAGCCTATTTTCATTTTCCATTTAGATTTTTGCCATTTTAAGTTGGCGTTTTTTGTTTTTCAACGGAATTATCATTACTGCTCAAGGAACCAGTTTTGCACACTATTTGACTTTACTCAGATAGTTTTGTCCTTTCTTTATGACTAAATTGACTATAAATTGTGGTGTTGATTTTAGGCTAATTTGGGGGTAAAAGCATCAAGTATTCAAAGATATATAGTAAATGATCACTGCCATGATTGGAAGATCCAACCAGGATATAAGTAGGCAGATGGCATATTCATTAGGCCATATTACTACTGCTGGAATTATGTTTTCTTCATGTTTGTAATTCCTTAAATCAGTAAAACTAAACCAATAAAAATAAAATGCTATAACTTTTTTGTTTTTTTACATTTGATGTATGGGAACAGTTAAGAGAATAATCCTTACACTGCTAGGTTGGACTTTTCTTCTGTCAACTTGATATCTCATTCACAGTACTGCATATGTCAAAAAGATATGTATCGATGGATGTATTGGTAAAAAAGAATAAAAATTCAAAGAAAATGTTGAATTTAGTTTTCGTTATTTTGAATGAGTTCAACATATCGGTATTATTTGAGAAAAAAATTAGATACAAGTGATAAATTCAAATAATAACAAACTAAAAAAACAGTATTCAAAAGTTATTTTTGTCCTGTGTTCCTGCAACAGCCCCATGGTGTAATGGCTAAGCTACTTGCCTATAAGCTTCCTGGCCAGATGTTTGATTCATGGCAGGATTTCCCTAAATTATATATATTTGTTCAATTTAGCTTGACAGAAACCAACCAACTAACAAACAAAAAAATGACAACAGTTTTTATACTATAAGATGATTCAGTCTTGGCTTTAATTTCATTTTTTTCTTGCTGCTTTTTGTATTTTGGATAAATTTGCCTAAGGAATATAACCTAATTAAACTCATAATCCCCAGAATTCTTTTTTAACCACTACTACCCACCACAGACCTGTTGCTGGGTTGTTCATGTGTTCTGGCGTTTATATGTATCTATACTAGTATACTCAAGGAAAATGGATACCTAACAACAGACAGAGACAAAATTGTCAAACGTACCCAAGAATTCTTCGAAAAACTCTACTCCTTAAATCAAGGATCACAAAACAGGGAACAGGATACGCAAGACACGAGCTATCAGTTTGAAGATTTCCCTAAAGTTACGCCATGGGAGGTGAAACATGCCAAACAAACAAACAAAGGAAAGGCTCCTGTAAACTAGCTTTAGAAGGAGCTACTCAATCATGGACCATTTCCTTTCAGTAGATCAACTAAAAAAGAAAGCAGAAGAATACAAAATGTCATTTGCTGTAGTATTTATTGACTTTAAGAAGACCTTCAACCTGGTGAGTACAATAAGGTGATACCAGCTCACCCAGACTCTTCACAGTCTGCCTCCATGACCTTTAACTAATGTTAAATGAACTGAATGAAGAAGGCAAGAAAGTCGACCTTCTCATGAACTTCAGCAAAACAAAGGTCATGTGCAACAATCATGTCAGAAATAAACTCACAATGATCCAAAACGAAAATGCAGAACCGGAGAAAGTAGGCCACTACATCTACCAAGGATAACAAATCTCTATGAAACCCTCAAAAGAAAAAGAAATCAAGGTAAGAATCACCCTAAGATGGCAAGCCTTCAGTAGAGTAAGCTCAACCTTCAAAAGCAAGATGATCCCATTAATCTTAAAAAGAAGAGTATACAACCAATGCATCCTCCCGATAGTCACCTATGGAGCTTAAAAATGGAAGAGACTGACCCACAAACTAAGAAGCATGCAACATGCACTTGAAAAAATTATGCTCAACCTCACATGGAGAGATCACAAGACAGCACAATATATCAGGGAAAAAAACAGGAGTCCGAGACATCATAGAATCCATTAGCAAACTCAAATGGCAATGGGCTGGTCTCATTGCTAGAATGGTAGACAACTAGTGGACATCACGACTCACAATATGGATCCCCAGAGATCATATGTGTAACAGGGGCTGGCATAATCCTAGAGAAGATCTATGTCCAATAACAGACGATAAAAGACATGATGATTATGATGTATTTATCTATCTGGACTCATTGTAGCTACTTGAAATCCTGCACACATACACCCCTTAATGAGATGGGTAAATTTTATTTTTGTTTTATTATTTTGGGGCTCAATTCATGATGAAAGTGTATGCCAAATCTGATCCCTTAGTTTTTGTCCATCTTTGTTTTTGTTTTAAAATCCAAAATTTATGATTCAAACCATACTTGTTGTACATTTCCATCAAGGTTTGATTTTCCCACAGCTACTGCTTAATTTACGACGTAAAAAGCAACATATATGGGTAGCGGTGATTCATAATTTCCCTTGGATTACTAGTTTTTATTTTAAAGGAAATTCCAAGGTCTAGGAATCCCTGCATTTCATTAATGAGACTGCAACAAATGAAAACTTGCAGATATATTCCAGAATGCTCATGTATATATTGGTGGAGATTTTCAAATATTAGGTTTATGGAAATGTAAGTAATACTGGGGAAATGAATTTAATTGCTCTATTCTCCTCAACAAGTGCATTTTTTTTCCCAGCAGTTTACTAGGCTATGGGGTAATTTGAAGGTTTTCATACTTAATATGACATTAGACCATAAGTCTCATGTTATTGCAAGCTGTGATGTAGAGCATAATTTATATGAATCTCTCAGAACTTCTAAACTTTTTCTTAACAGTGAACTTGTTAATTTTCTAATAATTTTGTACTTAGCAGATCATTTTTATTTCTTATGATGCCTTTATGCATTATACAGATCTCACCATTTCTGATCAATCACTTTTGCCCCTGAACGTTTCTATTGAACATTGAAATAAATTTTAAAAATCTCTTGGCTCTTAAAAGAAGTCTACAACCAATGTACCCTTCTGAGAGTCACCTATGGAGCTAAAACATGGAATCTAGCCAAAAGATTATCCCTCAACCTGAGAACCATATGACATGCATAGGAGAGAATCATGCTAAATATCACATGGAAAGATCACAAGACTGCACATTGTATTAGAAAACAGAAAAGGGTCAGAGATATCATTATTTAATATAATTATTAATTTTGATGAATGCTTACCTTCATCTCAAATATTACTGCAACGAGTAAACAGCGCCATTGGAGATAAAACCTGTTTGCTGTCTAAGTTTAAGTTGTGATAAAAAGTAACTGAAAATTTAGATGAAGACTTGTCAAAATCAATAGAAAGAATATTGCGTCGCAATACTTAATCCAATGAATTAAAATTAGAAATAAATTGAACAAATCATATTTGTGATATACAATGAGAAAAAAGTGTCCTTTTCAATTCAGTCTATTCTTGGGTGCCCGATCACTATTTGGTCCAATATTTCTAAACCATCAGTCTGTCTTCAGGGTTTGTGCAGTATGATATGAATTGTTGATTGAAGTGTAAAGACTGTAACTCTTGTCTCTGATATTTTACAGCTAAAGTAATAAGTACTATGAAAATGATACTTATGAAATAATGTGTACATAATTGAATAAAAAGAATTATCTTATCCTTATAATTCAAGGAAAAGAGCCACATCTGTAACCAAAAACTAAGGATCCTAGTTTTGAGTATTAATTGATATTCTAATTCATCATCCCTAACAAAAAAGCCTAATACTCTTAAAAGGTACTAAATTAGAACAAATGGTAATAAAAAAAAACAATTATGAAAGTGCTGCTTTTGAAAATTAAAAATCCCTAGAGATGGTGATGTCCATAGCATGATGAAGTTTTTTTTACAATGAAAAAATATTGATTGAACTGTTTCAATTAATGATTATATTGGAATTTAAAGTAGATTTGAGAAGATCTACAAAATGTTTCTTGCAAGACTTTGACCAGCTTTTCCCTGATTTACTGGGTGATATCTTGCTGATAAATGACATCTATAAGTTTCAACCATTCCATTCCTCTGTGCTGGTTAACATTTCTTTGTCTACCATCTTAGCTGAGAACTACAAATTATGATCTTCAAACCATGTTTCTTACACCTTGAAAGCCAAGCCTGATCCCTTCATTTGCATCAACAAAACATCAATACAAAGAGATTAACTGCCCTCGTCCTAACAGATCCAAACGATCTTCCATACTGCATGATATGTCATTTTTATGGCTGTTCTGTCAGTCATCAGTCCTGTATGTTGCAATTATTGGCTCTCATTTGATTTGAAACACTTTCTCTGTATGCTGCAGCTTCTGGCCTCCAAAGGTACTGGCATAGAACTGGCTGACTACAATTCACTGAATGTCAATCATGTGCTTGTCCACGTTGGGGCGTGAGCTTTTACTCATTTGTTGATTTTGGACGAGTTACTTTGTTCAAAATATCTGCCTATTTTCACTGAAAGATCTATGTACATGGAGGAAAAGCCAGATTTATTACCATGTCTTGTCTAATTGGAGGTGAAATGGATTGCAGAATTGGCAAAGTTGTATGTATGAATCAGAAATAAGGAAATACACTTAGTTGCAAGTAGACAGAGATTTTGCCTCAACATGATCGGATGTAATCAGATATGATTTTTGCTCAATGAATCAATAATAGACATACAGAAGTATAGCTGTGACAATTAATTGGTGCATTTCCTAATCATTATTAACCTCAGACCAGGGCAAATCGTGGCCAGAAAACATACTGACTGAAAGTACTTTTCTATTCATTATCAGGCAGGTTTATTCAACCTTAAGAGGACCAGGATATGAACCATGATATCTCATGAACAGACTGATTAGAATGTTGAAGGGAATTGCCATTCTTTGTTACCTAATTTGGATCATAGAATATATCTATGAAAACTTTGTTGAAAGTTGTGAAAGTATCACTCATGTCATATAACCATGATTGAGAAAATTTACTAAAACATAAAAGCATGAAAAAGACTATAAGAACAAGGATCCTAAAATCTAGAATGGCCAGTTATGTTTGGAATTTTCACTCTTCTTTTTTTGTAATATTGTTTATCAAATTTTGTTTCATATTCTCAAATAATGAATTAAATATTGAGCATCTAGCAGGTAACTCAGCATTTAAGTGTACTACTTATGTGAGAAAATTTAATTTCATACACTTCTCATTTTTCTAGAGTAAGATATAAGATTTTCCCTCTTCTGTCATAATACTAATAAAACAAGTGACTGGGATTTAAGTAATAATCATGATAGTAATGAGATTATCATATCTCCAATTGAATCTAAGTTACAAAACAACATGAAACAAGCATGGACCTAAAATTTACAACAGCGTGGTCTCCAAAATTACCAAAAGCCAGACTTATAGATACAATAGTTATTAAAAATAGATGACCTGCACTTATTCAGAAGAATTGACCTTGTGATACCCAAATCTCCATGTGGCTAGAATTAATGAATTATCTAATCAATCAAAAAATTAGAATCAGCAATTTTCTACGCCAGAAATCTGACTTTTGCCTGAAGACAAATTTACCAATTTTCTCACCATATAAATGACATTCACTACCCCTAGAGCAGTAGTTTCTCCAGAGATGGCCTAAGGCAGACAGCCTAGGTATTTGGCCTTTTGCTGCTCCGCCTTTTCCTGCTACAAGTTCTTACTATTATTCCATTCATAAAGTAAACAGGCCTCCTCTCAGTTATGTTTTATATGAATTGTATTCACTTTGAAGACACCCACTACAAGTTGTGCTATATGATAAAAAAATGCAGAAAGAGTCAGACTGTCCACTTTTGTAAACAGTGAAAAATTGTTATTTTAATGCTATGCTTCTTGCTTTATGTAAGATAATGCATACTGTTATAGTAACCTCTATCAATGTAGTATAACCAATAGTTATTATAACTCATTCCCAGAGCTATGCAATCAGATATCATAGCATTAGCCCATGAAGGGCATCAAGGTATTACAAAGACTAAGTAATACCTACAAAGTTGAGTCTGGTTCTCTAAAATGGACACAATAACTGAAGAGTTCATCTGCTTGTTTGGCACTTGCAAACTGACAGAACCATTGGAAACTGGTAAGCTGCCCGGACGGCCATGATAGAATTTAAGTATGATCTTCAAAGGACCTATTGCTAACAAGTTCTATTTTTTTCTCCTTATTTCCCAACATAGAGATCACAAAAATCACCTCAGCTGAGTCCCTGATCCCAAAGATTCACAAAATGCTGTGCACACATGGCATACTGGAGGTCATAAGGAGTGATTATGGCTCTAGATTTAAGGGTAAGGAATTTACCCTGTAAACCTGACAACAAGGATTCACACTCAGGTATATTGAATCCAAGCACCCAAAGAGCAATGGACAGGCTGAAAATTTCATGCGTATGCTGGGCAAAGTCACCCATACTGCAAATGTCAACCGACAGTGCTCAAGACTCGCCATCCACGATTCCTCACAAGGGCTACCCCCCCAAGTATGAATGGGATTAGTCCTGTCATTGCACTCTTCAGGTGAACTATTACCACCAAAATACTCAATTTTACAACACCATTGCATGGCAAAACTCACACCTAGATACAGATGATTTGGCCACCAAGTAACATGCAAAACATGTTTGACTGTCTGAAACAATGCCTGTGGACAACAGGTAAACATCATTGATGCAGTCCTCATTAGACAAAAGAAGTCTACAAGAATCCTATCCTTTGATCGCCTTGCCATTGAACATCTTTGGAATCAAGGAATTGTTGACTGGTCAACCAAACAAGGAGAGACTCACCCAAAATGATTCCAAATGTAAGTTATTATCAACCAGAAATGTTGACTAGAGGTCCTGAGGATGCTAATAATACAAAATCCTCGACAACTAATTTTTTTTTCAAAGAGATTCCCTCCAACTAAGTTGTTCATTTGGCTCAAAAGCTATTTTAATCCAAAGTTGACTGGTGCTGGCCTCCAATTATCTTGGGGGTCAGTACCACCTATCCTGTTATCTTTTTCTGGCCAAGTTAATCTGTTGTTTCAATTTACCTTCAGGAATAGAATTCTTTGACTGTAATATGGCTAAAGAAGGAATTTTAATCCAGAATAGACTTCTGCTGACGTCCAATGATCCTGTAAGTTACAACCATCTATCTATTATACTTTTGACCAGGTTAACCCCGCATATTAATTTATCTCCAAGAATATAATTGTTTGGCTGAAAAATGACAGGAAAAACTTATTATGATTCAAAATTGACCTCCAGAACAATTCTGTGCAAAACCTCTTGTACTTATGCTATGAATTGCTATAGTTGGCTAGAAAATATCAGGTAACCTTTAGTGACCTCCAGCATCAACCTTATATTATCTCTAATTTTCCCCATGAAAAGATATACCCCTATACAAAATTTCTGCATGTTAGGTGCAAAATTATGACCAACCACTCAGAAAATTTGCTGGGTCATTCAATATCACCAGAAGTCATTTCTGGTCATTTCTAGGCAACTTTCAGGGTTGTGAACTACAATTTTGCACCAAAGATGCTGAAATTTAGCTTACGGGTACATCTTCTCACAGCGAACATCACAAATAGGTGACCACTTTATTGTAGCCTCTAGAGTTTGTAGAACTAAACCTCTTAGCAAAAAAAGTTTTCAAATTATTATACAATCAAATATATAGATTCATTTCTCTTCTGGATAGTAAATAATTCTAAAAAAGTGGCTATTATATCATTATATAATACCCATAAAGTGGGTAAATCTATCTCAACATATGATTTTAATACAAAGATTCCTCATGAAGATCTCATCAAAGAATCAAATGGAATAATAGAATTGGTATTTGCAGAAGGAAATAGTGAACATATTGGGTTTACAAACTCTAAAGCTTTCTGTTGTGAAACGAAAAAATGACAAAACTTACTTCATGTGTACTACTCTTGAAGTGATTGTTAGGCATCTTATAAGTAAAAGGTACTTTAAATAATAAATTATTTTAGATTATTGGTATTCCTATAGGGGTAGATCCCATGCCCTTAGAGGCAAATTTGTATCGACATAAATATGAATATATATTTATGTTGTCTTTAATTAGAACTTACATAAAGCAAGTATATGCATTTCTTGGTTGTACGTATTCTATTGATGATGTGTTGTCTTGATGTTTGACACATAGGATTCATTTCCATTCCATATCATATAATACATTTTTGGGGTAACCAACGCAAGCCCTTTGTTTCAAAAAATTAAACAATGAGTAGTATAAAATAACATCTATATACAATACATCATGATAATACCCTAATATATGTATTATGACATGGCCTAAAAAATAATAAAATAAAGCTAAATATCAAAAGCATAGCTTAAGGGAAGGTGTTGTTTGATCAACGTTGCTGGGGAGCCATGATGATATAACTTTTTTGTTTTCAAATCCCTGAAACAATTTCATGTCACACGACTGATGATCCCAACAAGAAAAATTTATGTACAGTACTATGATATCTAATTCTGTAATAAAACCCATTGGAAAGCTTACATAAATCACACTAGCAGATATTCAGAAATAATTGATTGAAATGACATAAATCAAAAAACATTTTTCTATATCCTTAGTGTTTAAAATAGTAAGCTTCAAGACTATACTTACACACACACACACATATATATATATAATTATGTATACTCTCTTTGTGCATAAAACTCTAAAATGTTACATACTAGAAATGTTGAAGTCTTTGTTTTTTTACTTTTCAAATGAAAGTTTAAAATTGGCGTTAATGATAATGATTACATGCAAAATTTGCTTATATTTATCACTGAGAATAAAAAAAACAAAAGGAGAGGGCTTTCACCCCACCTTCCAGAACCAACTCTGTCGTATCACCAAGTCTGCCTCTGATTTTTTACTCTTTCATCTAATGTGCGGACCATCTATACATATCTGGTCGATGAAATTTTGTTCATCCATTATTTATTAATTCATCCTTCCCAGAAAATAGCATACAGACTGGCTTTTGAGACTATCATCAATGTTAACAAATATCTCATTTGGGTAATATGATATAACCTAGCTGTTATTAAATTCTAATTAACCCAACATTTACCCTACCTTTGTTATTGACACTGACAGCTTCAAAAATTTTTTTTTTTTTCATCACTGGAAATCTGATAGGATTATTTGCAGTTCCTAATTCAGTCACTTCTTACCCATTTTATAACCTCGCCTATCTGTTGGAGTCAAGGCATCCAAACTAACAAGCTGGCTTTTGAGTTAGCTCTCTTAGGGTCCACTTCTGTATCCTAACAGGTACCAAAAGTTCTTGCTATTTTCTGTCTATTGCTTGCTATTTTATCAAAGATATGTGAACATATCTTCACCACTACTTATACCATCACACTTTAATTCAAAGGTGTTTCTATTTAAGACTGATTTTTCACTCTTAGTCCTTTACGGTGACATTTCCCTTTAAGTATCCCAGTTACTGTCTTTTTCTACTTATTTCTTTGAATGTTATTTCTAAACCCTAAACAATGTTGATTTCTGCTCATATACTTTGACTTTATATATTTACATTGTGCGAACCATGTGAGATGAACTGAATGAAGAAAGCAAAAACGTCGGCCTACACATGAGCTTCAGTAAGACGAAAATCATGTGCAACAATCATGTTGAGAATAAGAACATAACTGTCAAGATAGAAGATGCATCTACCTAGGACAATGAATCTCATGAATTACAGAAAAAAAGAATTAAAAAAAATAAGAAATCCTTTGTCCTCTACAGTGCTGTGTACACCTACGCCTGTCTGCTTCCCATCAAGAGCAGATAAAATGGGTGATAAGAGCTCTGAGGCCACAAAACTTGGAGTGACCTATCCACCAGACCCCCCTACCAACATGTCATGGGCCAGCGCAGCAGGGCATGGCCCAACACTCCCCATGGTTTGCATAAATGAAAGTTATACTGGCCGTTCCTGCTGGTTCCTCGGTTCCAAAAGGCCCAAGCACATCGCTCGCATTGGGTGGGGGTGATGTGCTCCAATAATGACTACTCAAACACTACACCAGGAAAACACCCATTCCTGCTTGGTCATCAGCCCCCAAAAGCCCAGCTGCATTACTTGCCTTGGGTGGGAATGGTGTGCTCCAACAGCGACCACCCAATCAAAACCCAAACCTCAAAACTCTCAACAAGATAACAACATTATACATCAACACCTACAATGTCAGAACAGTCTCAACAGTTTCTCACCTGATCCATCTAGAAAGTGAAATTAAAAATGCGACATTATCAGTTTTAGCAACGCCCATGATAGGGAATTGTGTCAGATCCTGCGGATGGCATATGTCCAACGACGGATGTTAAAAGACTGATGATGATGATGATGATGATAAACAACCTTCATGACATCTGTTTGGCATTCCCAATCACCATGCACTGCATTATATCCCATATATGCTATGTTAGGTCCTCCAATCTCATTCATTATAATATCATCGCTTTGGTCATTTGGGTCCTATTTCTCCTCCTTACTGCCAGGCAGTTGTTGTGTTGGCAAAATCAGTCATGTTCTTTTTTCACATTCCTTGTTGTCTTGAACAATATTGAGTTCCATGACAGCAGAAACATGTTTTCCTGGTTAACTATTATGAGTGATAACAATATCTTGTCATCAGCACTTGTTTACTTGCCATCATGTTTGTCTTTCATTGCATAAGTGATGTCTTCTGTATAGTCTTTTGCTACTTATTGGAAATCCTTATCATATTGGCAACTTTTTTATCATTGTCAGACGTATCAGACAAATCCAGCCGAGCTTTTGTGATGCCTTAGCCTTCATTATTAGGTTTACTAAAATTATCATTCATGATGGTATAAATCTTTAACATTTTTTGCAGTGTCATGTCACTCTAATACCTGAGGCTGTACTACTTTCCTGCTTTTACTGGTGATTTCTTAAACTTCATTCCTAGTTGTTTATACCACTATTTACATTCTGCTTTGCCTCTACCATCTACTGTTTGTTGACGAGCTTTCTTTAGTTGTCTTCTATAAAAGCAACAATGGCCTCTGGCACTATTTCTGTACCATTTGGGTGGTTCTTATTTTGTAGAAAAGAGTCAATTTCTTTGGCTTCCAATTTCCCCATCAGTGATATCACCAGAGGTTCTAATATTCACAATATCATTTACATCCATACCTACATCACTAGGAATTCAAACCTTGACACTCTATGACTTTGTGACTCTGCCTGCAATTTCAACTACCAGTCTGTAAGCTCCTTCTTTTATTTCTTGCTATATACTTTGAAAAGTTCCAACAAATCCATGAAAATGCCCTCTTTTTCATCATTTTGTCCTTATATCTCCATCACCTTACCCCCGTTAATTTGCTTTAAGCTGCATTCTTGATACCTTGTTATCATATTGCATGAACTGCATGATTGGTCAGAACCCCATTTCCTGCAGATCTGAGATCTTTTCCTCTAGACTTTATGGATAAATCCTTGAGTTTGTTAATGATTCATCCATGAGACGTGTTTGAAACCTTAAAAAATTCTGAAAAATCTGGTCTGCTTTTTCAAGTCTTTCTGAATAAGAAGGGTTTCTTAAATGACAACATTAAAATGCCATTTTCTTCAATTCAAAACCTATCATTATCTGGATTGCCAATTAACATTTTTAAAATTTTTTTTTGTTTTGCTTTCAGATTTATTGAATCTACTGTTGACAATATTTAGATTTTTTTGAAATTTTTGTCATGTTTCAAACGCCTGTGTTGCCGATTGAGATATTTTTTTGATACTTTTTTTTCAAATTTGAGAGAGACTTCTGGAAACAAAAAAAATTGAAATCTAAATCAGCAAACCTGGTTTTTATGTGGAATATCTCATTTTGGGGGAAAGAATAAAATTTGGTTGACAACACAAAATGTTCAAAAACTTTCTCACTGATAGAAAGGTTGAAGGGAGAAACTTTGAATCTTTAGGTAAATAAAAACAAAGGGAAAGCTTTAACAACCCTCATCTACCATGATGCAATCTTATCCAAACATTACTTTAGATTGGCTTTAATTTTGTCATTCTGTTCAATTCTAATGTCAAGATTTCTAAGATTTCACACAGTAGATTTGTTCTTTAATTGCATCAAATTCAGTTTTACACATAAATGTCAAAACGGAACCACTTGCTCCACATCACCATTCTTATGATTTTCTCCATGACTCAGTATATTTATTGATATTTCCTGAAATTTTTATCTTGTTTGCTGCTTAAAAAAAACAAATAGGCAGCTTTTTCTTCATTTACCACTGGAATAAAGGTCAGAAAGACAAGCAGTCGAAATGGAGATAACAGTGTCTCTTATCAAAGTTTCATTATGTCAGTTTTGCCATCTGTTATTTCTTCAAGACAGGTGAATTATAGACTTGTATTTATTGAACTTATCTGGGTTTCAGCATCCTCCCAATATTTTGAACATTTCACGCTTTCACGCAAATATGGGTCATTTTATTCTCTTAATGTTTGGGATGAAAATAAAGAATCATTTAAAATGACAGATGAAAGTTTCCCAGTATTTTCATCTGCAAATCTCTGATCATCATCATCATCATCATCATCATCATCATCATCATCGTCGTCATTATCATCATCATCAATCTTTTAACGTCCGTCGTTGGACCTTCCCTAGGATTTGCCACAATTCTCTATCATGGGCGTCACGGAGCCAATATTTCCTGAATTTGTCCAGTTCATCTTTCCATCTTGTGCTCTGTTGGCGTTGGTTTCTTATGTGATCTATGGGGATCCATGTTGTGAGACATGATGTCCATCGGTTGTCTTTCATTCTTGCAACATGGCCTGCCCATTGCCATTTGAGTTTTTTAATAGTTTCTATTAATAGTTTTAACATATACAGGGTCTACATCTTGTAGGGTGATGGCCTTCATGACCATGTTGAATTTCTTCTTGAAGTCTATAAATGCTACAGCGAGTGGCATTTTGTATTCTGCTGCCTTCTCTTTCAGCTGATTTATCGAATGAAGATAGTCCATGGTAGAGTAATTTCTCCTAAATCAAGCCTGTTCTCGTGGTTGATTCTCATCTAGTGATTTAGTAATCCAGTTGGTGATGATTTTTGTGGAAAGTTTGTAAATGCAGTTGAGCAGGCTTATAGGTTTTTTAGTTGTTTAGGTCTTTGGGGTCACCTTCTGTATGTAGAAGCATTATAATAGCAGTGTTCCAGTCTTTCGGGACTTTACTCTATTTCAGACACAAGTTGAATAGAATAGCAAGCTTTCTGTTGACTTTCTTACCGGCTTTTTTTGAGTAGATCAATGATGATGTCATCTGGTCCAGGGGCTTTTCCTTTTTTCGTTTGTTTGATGGCTTGCTTTACTTCCCATGGTGTATCTTCGGGGAAGTCTTCAAACTGATTGTCGGCATCTTGTGTATTCTAGTTGTTGTTGTATTGTCCGTGTTTTGAAGAGTAGATTTCCTGGTAAAATTCTTGGGCGTGTTCAACTATTCTGTCTCTATCTGTTGTTATGTCTCCATTTGCTTTAAGAATGCTAGTTATCTGTTTCTTTCCTGTACTGAGAGCTTTGTTTATTGCTTTAAATCCTCAACATTTTTCGAGGTTGGTCTCGATGATGGCTGCCGTATACCTTCTTTTGTCTTCTCTTAGTCTCTTTATTGCTTTTTCAGTTTGATTTCTTCTGTTGTTTCCCTTGTGGTCGTTGGTGGTTTGAGGTTTCTGCACTTTTCAATCAGTTTCCTGGTTTCATCTGAGATTTTGCTAATGGTCGCTGTGTTTCTTGGTTTGAACATATTGGCTGCTTCTCATAAAGAGGTTGTTAATTTGTTATGGACTTTGTTGATGTTGGTGTCATTTTCTTTGGTAAGGATATCAAATCTGTTTTTCAATTCTAGCTTGAAGGCTGGGGTGAGTTCATTTGGTACATTTAGTGGCTGCAGTCTAGTGTAGAACATTTTCTTGCGTTCTTTGTTTGTGTTTATTTGCATCTTACATCTTACCATTCTATGGTTGCCCCCTACATTCACTTGGTTTAGGATTTGGATGTCTTTGATGGTGTGGCTTTTGTCCATTAAAATGTAGTCTATTTCGTGTTTGGTTTCATGGTTGGGGCTCTTCTAAGTCCATTTTCTATTGGGTTTCTTTTTGAAGAATGTGTTCATAATTTTGAAGTTGTTTGCCATTGCAAAATTTACCAGATCTCCACCTCTCTCATTTCGTCTTTTGGGTCCGAATTCTTCGATGCAGCTTTCGTTTCTTTGTCCTACTTGTGCGTTGAAATCTCCCATGATGGCATTGAAGTATCTTTTGGTATTTTGTAATAGGGAGTTCAAGTCATCATAGAAGTTGTTTATTGCTTCTTCGGTTGATCGCAAGTGGGAGCATAGACTTGGATGACATTTAGCTTGTATCTCTTTGACAGTTGTATGGTGACACTAGCCATGTGGTCTGAAATAGCTTTAAAGCCTACTATGTTGTCTTTGAGGTCTTTATTGATGAGAAAGCCTACTCCACTCGGTTTCACCTTCTCTCTTCTGTAATTGTAGAGAAGATGTTTGCTTTTCAATTCTATTAGTTCTTCTCCTGGTCTTCTCATTCCCCTAAAACCTATGATGTCCCATCACTCCCATTGCATCACTCCCACTCAAGGCAAGCAATGCGGCTGGGCTTTTCGGGACCGTTGGCCCAGCAGGAATGGGCATTCTCCTGGTGCAGTGTTTTAGTAATCGCATTCGGAGCACATCACACGCACCCGAAGCGAGTTATGTGGCCGGGCCTGTTGGGACCGAGGACCCAGCAGGAACAGCCGATATAATTTTCATTGTACAATCCAAGGGGAGTGCCACGCTGGCCCATGACGTGTTGATAGGGGGTCTGGTGGATTGGTCACTGCTGGTGTTGTTCAAAGTGGCCTCAGAGCTCCTCTGGCCCTTAACACCCACTATCTGCTCCTGGTGGGTAAACAGACAGGTCCAGGTGTACGTAGCACTGTACAGGGTGAAGGTTAAAGGAAAAAGATTTGGAGTGAAGGATCTTAAAAGTTAACAATTGGGGTATATAGAAGGTATATATGATTATCATTTTTTTTTTTAATCCTCTGTTATTTAATGTTCATGCAGTCTACCTGGGTGAATCAACTGAACTATTCTACTTTGGACTTTGTGCTTCTATAATGGGCTAAAGCTCTGTGATGTGGAGTACTAACATGTCTAATAGGATTCTATAAGTTTTTGTTCAGCCATAAGGGTAATACGCACTCAGGCATACCTCTCCCTTAATTATTAATTTTTTAAGAGAGTGGATTTTTTTAGGAAAAAAATAAATCGAATGAGTGAAATGGAGAGAAAAATGTGGCAACTTTAGGTCTACTTATCTAGTTCAAATTCATCTTGCATCAGCTTGCTGGGAGGGGGGTTCTTATAAAAGTTGAAAAAGGTTTTCCATTTTTCACCTTATATTGTTGAAGAATTCATTGGTCACCCCAACTACAAGCAGCAAGAATTCCTCTATGGGATAGTTGAAGATGTTCCGTCTTTTATCTAAGTTTATGCCGGTCTACCCCTAGCTGGGTTGAGGCGGAGGGTGGGGATGTGTCTTTCCTTCCTGTCCTTTTTATTTATTTATTCATTTATTTATTTATTCATTTATTTATTTATCTTTTTCTTTTTTTCTTTTTTTTCTTTGTTTCCAGATCTATCTATTTTTGGGGTTTAGTGGAATATTCCAATCTAATCTAATCTATGTTCATTTACTCTTGCTTACAATTCTAGAAGATGTTAGATGGTATACCTTGTAATGGTCAAAACAAAACAAAGCAACGAATCTGATTGAATAAATAGGGAGAAGAATACATAGAGATATATATTAAAAGATGTTAGATGGTATACCTTGTAATGGTCAAAACAAAACAAAGCAACGAATCTGATTGAATAAATAGGGAGAAGAATACATAGAGATATATATTAAAAGATGTTAGATGGTATACCTTGTAATGGTCAAAACAAAACAAAGCAACGAATCTGATTGAATAAATAGGGAGAAGAATACATAGAGATATATATTAAAAGATGTTAGATGGTATACCTTGTAATGGTCAAAACAAAACAAAGCAACGAATCTGAATGATCATCATGTAAATATGTTGTTGTGTCTCAATACATTTTTTGATGAAGAATGAAGATATACTGATACATCACTGTTTATGCTTCTTATAGATAAATAAATGAATAAATATATTATAATCTTACAACTCATATTGTTATGTTTGGCATTCACTGAATAGGAAAGTTCTTTTGATAATGGAATAAGAAGCATAAACAGTGATGCATGAATATTTTTTGGGAGGTGAAAATTGCATGGGTGAATTTACCTGTCACCAACCCTGATTGGGCTCTACATATCACATTACTTCTTACTAGTCCCATTTGCAATGTGTGAAATCACGAACACCTGAAGTGGTGTCACTCACTTCACTATTTTACCCATGGCTGAGAGGGGGATATGAATTCATGCCTTTTGAGAAAAGTATGGCCTGGAAATTTCTTTACAATGCAAGCTCATAAACTTATGAAGGAAAACTTGGATCATATTTGTTATTAGGCCTCTTGTTAGTTATTGAATTGATCCACAGCTGTTAAAGTACGGGCTAAACCCCAATCTACCAAGCGTCTGTGGTGTTCCCTATGCTTTTAGTTACAAATATAATACGAAACCCTTCTTTTAGCTAGGTATCAAAAATGTCACTTCTTACAATGGCTCCCAATAAAAGCCCTGGACACGCATGGTCAAATGCTTACTGGCCCCTGCACTTGTGGCTGGTTACTCTCTCTGTCTCTCTCTTTCCTTCTTCATCTCAAAGAACATATCCAAACAGAGGTAAGCACTCTCTATATAGTTAGGACAGACTTCCAAAGATAACATTATAGTGGCTATAATTCAGGTGACCAAAAATTGACGGACATTCCAAGACTCTATCTTGCATTTTTTAAGTGACATTCCTTTTCTTATATTCTTCCCTTCACCTCATCCTTATCATGGTAGATCTCTCCAAACAACTTTGTGTCTGCAGAAAACTCCTGCCTTCCCTTTTTTAATTCCTATGAGTATTTAATTCTTGACTTAAGATATAAGGGACGCTACATATCTGACTGATATGACATGAATCCTAAGTGAAAGCTAAAAGTTTGTCTTCTGGTTGACTTGAAAGTTTTCTGTATGGACAACTACATTCATTCTGCTTTTGTTTACCCAATTCTAACCAAATCTTTTTTTTCTCCCTTGTCTCCTTCATATCTATCCTTTTCACATATTTCAAGCTTTACTAATTTCTTCTTCCCTTCTATTCTTTATACATTATAAATTAGTTGAAAACTTTCTCTCAGCAGATAATTACAATTTGGAATTAACTACTAAAACATTCTCTAATACTTATTTCTTCACATGCTTCTCTGTTCCTACTCTGAAACAATATTCAATACAATTCATTTCATAGAAATACTTTCTATTTAGATTACTTCCATAAATTAATAAGCGTTTATTAAATAAATTTATTAAACAAGGTCACAGAATTCAAAATTAATATAATTTGTTAAACACTTATATTTTCTTTTTTATCAAATCCAGAATGATTGAAGACTTTTCTTGGAATTGGTTGAAACATGAAACAAAGATGGAATCATCTGAATTGCCTTTCTTATCAAAGTTGACACTATGCTTCAACCAAAGAACATACAAACCATCAGTAAAATATCTGATGAAACCAAGAACCTCATGCAAAAATGCAGGAAGCTCAAAGCATCCACAACAATAGAAAGAGAGAAAATCAAAGCAACCAAACCAAATAAAACAATCCAAAAGAAATGAAGAGAGGACAAAAGGAGATACATGACAGCGATCATTGAATACACAAGATCTTGAATTCAAAGTCTGTTGTGGACAAAGTAAATTATTACACATCATTTCAGAGATAACAAGTCCTAGTCAATTTTGATTTCTTAAATTAACAAATATATTAATTAAATGATGAAAAAATTTTAGGCAGTCATCATAGTGTCACCCCTCTGATGGTGTCACCCTGGGCAGGATGCTTCCCCATGCCACTGTGCCTATATCATCATAAATATTTTTTTATCCTTTTGTATACACAATCATTATTTCCACCCTAATCAGTTTTGTCAGAATGACTTCTCGCATAAGTAAGAGACAAATGTCATGATTTTAAATGCTTTATATTTTCAACATGAAAAGATACTTTATGTATTTTCTCTCTTACCTAATCCCTTCCTTTCAAAAAATAACTTCTTGGTTTTGTCTAATATATGTGGATTTAGTTTTGGTAGAACATTTTTCTCATGGCCCAAAAAACAAGTATCAAGTAGATGGGACCTAATTTCAAACATTGGGGGACCATTTATTGATAAACCTTATTCCCAGAGTTAGGGAATTAATGAAAAGATTAAAATCTAGCTCCTTTATCAGGCTAGATAAAGACTCTTAGCCCTTCAAACTCCAAAAGGGAGTAAGGCAAGGTGATACCAGCTCACCCAAACTCTTCATAGCCTGCCTCGAGATGATGTTCTGAAACCTGGACTGGGAGAATAGAGGAATCGAAATAGACAGCGAAAATCTTAGCAACCTTAGATTTGCAGACGACATCGTCCTTTTCACAGAGAACTAACACAACTTCCAACTAATGCTAGATGATCTAAACAAAGGAAGCAAAAAAGTCAGCCTGCACATGAACTTTAGTAAAACAAAAATCATGTGCAACAATCACATTAAGAATAACTGTTAAAATCAAAGATGAAAAACTAGGGAAAGTAGACCACTACATCTACCTAGGACAACAAATCTCTACGAAGCCCGCAATAGAAGAAGAAATCAAGTGGAGAATCACCCTAGGATGGCACACCTTTGGTGATGTAAGCTCAACCTTCAAAAACAAGATGATCCCAATAATCCTAAAAAGATGAGTATACAACCAATGCATTCTCCCAAAAGTCACTTATGGAACTGAAACATGATACCGAACCAAGAGACAGACCTGCAAACTGAGAAGCATGTAGCGTGCACATGAGAGAATCATGTTCAACCTCACATTGAGAGATTACAAGACAGCACAATATATCAGAGAGAAAATGGGGGTCCGAGACATCATAGAATCTATTAGAAAACCCAAATGGCAATACCATGACAGACAACTGATGCACACAACAAGTCACAGCATGGATCCCCAGAGATCATATGCGAAATCGAGGCAGACAAAATACAAGATACGAGACAAATTCAGAAAATACTTGCTCCACGACACCCATGATAGAGAAATGTGGTGGATCCTGGGGAAGGTTTATATTCAAGGATGGACATTAAAAGACTGATAATGATAATGATGAAAATCTAGTTGAGTGACTATTTAAAACAACAAAGTGGAGAAAAGATTGAAGCTGAAGCAGGAATGGGAAGTCAATTGGACAGATACATTGGGTGTATGTAAACGGGGAGGGTGGATAAAAAGAGAGTGATAGCTTTTGAATCTGAGCCTGGTGTGTGTGTGTATTGGGGGGAATTAGACTGGAAGCAACCCTAACTGAGAGAAGATAGATAGGGGAAGAGGAAAGGAGAGCGTAAGAAGCATGTGTATATCCGGGTTGAAGTGAGGTAGAGAGGCTGATGAAAGTGTGTGGCAGAGAGATAAAGAAAAAAAGGAGACTGATTCATATAAAATGAAGGCGAGACAAGAGTATTTCAGCAGAGGGCCAAGAGATGTTGGGACCAGCTTCAAAGGCATTTTGGCATTAATGCATGGGTTTAGATTGAAGTCGGCTGGCCTCGATTAATCAGTATATACATGGCTCCTGGTCTTTCCCTCTCCTTTTTGGTGGTTGTGTTTTCCCAGCCTTTCTCTCTCATATCATGAGTACAACTCTGAAAAGAGGATGAGATGTATTAGAATGTTTTGACTTTTCAGTCAGCCTATGAATGATAAACCAAAACTTTTATGATTTCTTCAAAGCTTCAATCTTTTTTCATCTTGTAATTTGGTGCATGCATTATATTCTGTTTACATGTATGCACCAACAAGGCATTACACAACATTATTAACTAACCTTACCCAGAAAACAGTTTTCTGATAACCTCAAAGAAATCATATACGTTGTATACAATAGGAAAAACCTGTGAGCTGCCATCAGATTTCATCAGTACCAATGATTTGCCAAAATGCCAAAGGCTAAAAAAATTCAATCTGTTTGTTGAGGAGCATAAAATCTAATTTGGAAATCAGATTACAAGAGATTTTCACAATTTTTTCATGTGTGCCAGATGTTAAATGAACCTTTCCTGACCTATTAGATAAATCCTCTCTTCCTGATACAGCAAATGAGACTTTTAGTGATGATTCATTTGTTATAGACTGATAAAAAAAAAGAAAGAGGAAAAAGAATTGATGTTCACTGATGGTCATTTGTGTTATCATTATCACATTCCCTCTTTACTTTCTTCTTGGATCCACATTAAAAATAATCTAGGTGAAAGAAAATGATTCTTTCTCATTTCTTTTTTTTTCAATAAGAAGAATTGTTATTGCTGTAGTAGTTGTAGTGGTAGTTGTAGTTCTCCTTTGTCTTCTTACTAATGCACTTTTGGTATTTTCTTTTAGTGTAAAACCTGATTGAGGTAAATTGTACAACGAGTAATCAGTATCAGTTATTTCAATATTGGAAAAACCGGATCCATATGTTAATTGAATACATGAAAAATCTAACTACAAGGTCATTCTTGGTCAAGACATAGATCGTCTCAGATCCTGCGATGCAGTTGCAATAACAGTAATGGTAGGGAATCAAAGTAATACCCCTGAACCTTTTTCACTTTATGAATATTTGATTCCTAGGTAACAGCAATAGTTAGACTTTTATTCAGCTCCTCATAGAACTTGCTTTTTTTCTATTGTAAATCAGAGAGCAAAGTACTTCCATGAAATTCAGAATCAGAAAAAAGACATTTTTCTATTTTGGTCAATATCCCAGGACCCCTAACATATCCAGGATTTTGTAATTACCCACTTGGATTGCACTTCATTTTATGTGTCTCTTTATATTTGTTTCATTTTATTTTATCTGCACGTAAACATGTCTATAAATGGACAACTGAGGGTCACTTCAAGTCATTTTGTCTTGGAATGTATATGAGTTTCAAAATTATGTGATAAACTTATAGGATACTATCATAATGATATCAGTGTTATGGTAACAATGATATTAGTGATTGGTAATAAAATAATTATGAAACTTATGTCCAAGTTGTTTGACAAATTGATTTTCGTTTCTTCATATGCCTTTTTTTCTATTGCTCTGTTTATTCTTCTGATGTTTTCTGAAAGAAAGCTTTTTTTCTCTCGGAGCTTTTCAGGTCATAGATTATGTTTTACTGCAGTTCTCAATACAAAATTTTGTGTGATCATTTATAGAGGGATTATCTTCAACATTTTTTTAGGTGTTCAGATACCTGCTTGTTTTTGAAAAAGACAGAACTTTTGTTTTCATATTCACTTTTTTCATTTTAAGATGAGAAATTTTATGAAACTTCAAAAGACTACTGTCATTGTGCAAATTTCAAGTTTTCTATGTATTATCTAATTTAAAGTTATTGGAAGTTGCTTTCTTTCATTGTCTGAGGGCCTTGGTGAAATTTATTTGCTGTAGAGAATTACTTGATGAAATGTTTACTAAAATCCATCAATTAGATGTGTGAAATAGGGCATATGATTTACATCTCTTGACTGTTTCTCCATGTGTATTAAGGATTGTTTCCTCTAAGCTTTACACACGTGCATACATTTTCAAATTTTTCCACAAAGGAAATTACTGTGCGCAAATTGTGTAGAAAGCTTTATGAGTTTATAGAGAAGAAAAATTGATTCACTGTGTTGAATTCAAAAGTGTGAACATACTTTCTACATCAATAGGAAAATAAATTGATTGACTACTAAAGATAAGAGGGAACATTGGTGATGGGGCTTTGTATTCCTGGCATGAAGTACACTGGAAAACATACAGTTTAGGTCAAATGAAAAATGATTAAAAAAACTCTTAGAAATGATAATCTTGAGAGTCATTTTATATGAGCAATACCTGATCCACTTTTCTACCAAAATCTTTAAATTGATTATTTTTATATTAAATGATTTTTTTTGTCTCGTTGCAGGTCTTTCAGTTTGCAGGGATTCAAAGGCCTCCCCCATGGAAGAAAAACAGTGATTTGTGCAATCGACTGACAAAAAAACCCTGAAAGATACTTTGGCCAAAGTGCCAACATTGCACAGAATTTTTTTTAATGAAAAGAAAATGAAGTAAAAAAAAAAGTAAAATCATTTTTTCTTTGTAGGTCTGTGATTTCAACATTTGACCGATGATCACTTTGGGGTCACTCATTGACCTAAGTTCCAAGGTGGTAAAGATTGGGCAAGAACATTTTCCTATATTAAATATATAGCAAAATTAACTGAAATTTTTTAAAAGCAAGAAAAATTCCGTATAAATAAGTTAAAATATTGAAAAAAATAAATTTTTTTGGTGGACGACACAATAAAGAAAAAAATTAACATTTTTGAACTCTTAAATTTTTTTTGATATCTACATAGTGACCACCCATTGTCTGGAGTTTAATAGAGGATTGGATTATTTGATAAAAAATGTTTTAAACAAAAAATGAAAGTTAATATAAATGGAAGAGGAAGGACGCAAAAAAAGGAATGATTTAAATGATGAGGATAAAGAGGTTATAAAAATATTAAAAATCCACAAAAAAGGAAACAAGTATAATTAAAAGAAAAAGGCAAAGAAATGAAAAGAGGAATATATATATATATATATATATATATATATATATATATATATATATATATATATATATATATATATATGTAAGGAATGACTTCTACATTAAAACCTAGGGATTGTAAATCTCAAGGGAAATGTTGCTGAAAAGAAAAAACTAAAAACTTGAAAAAAATTGATTTGTGAGATAAAAATTTTAAAAAGATATGAAAAGAAAACAAGAAACAACATCCAAAATGATACAAAATAAGAAACAATAGTATGAAAATAAATATACAAAAAAAAATACAAGCTGTGATATTTTTGTGATGCCTTGGATCTTCCTAAGTTTACTCAATGGAATCATAAGGTGCAGAAATTACCGGAATGCTATTTACCTTTGCAACATTTTTCACCACCACCACCACCACCACCACCACCACCACCACTACTACTACTACTACTACTACTACTACTACTACTACTACTACTACTACTACCTTTAACAGCAAAAGAACAGCAGGAAGTGATAGTGGTCCTTGTCAAAATCGGCCATAATGCCATTAATCCAAGAAAATGGCCAGGGAATAGCCACATTTCACTCCTCCATTAAAACCAAGGAAAATTATAGCATTTTTAGAGAGTGTATAAGTTGATTTTTTTCAAACGTCCCTCTTTCAAAATCTGTCCTGCATATCATTACGTATTTTTTGTACAACAAGAAAGACTGTTATGTTTCCAGGTTTGCAAACCCTGCAAGAAAGCCACAATTGGATTGAAAGAAGCAACCTGACTGATTACTGTTTGATTATCCAAAAGAAAATAATGATCATTTGGGATGGTTTTTGATATGTGACAGCAGGAGAATCAACTTGTATATCTTTCAGACACTTTTCTATTAGCCTTGGCATTAAACGGGAGTGTTCAAGAAGTCACTGCCCGTTTTGAAAATATTCACCTCAATGACTGCAATGATGGGACAAAAGGAGAAGGCGGCAGCAGTAGGGGGTTGGTATACTTGTCCGGAGAACTTTGCTGCCCACACGGCCGGACTACTAGTATTAATTCTACAATTATCAATACTTCTAAAATCTGCTACTATTACTACTACTATTATTATTGTTATTCCAACGGTTACTACTTTTGCAAATATTATCGCTATTATTTGCTCCTACTCTGCAGTAGAGTACAAATCTCAGATTTTCATAACAACATATCTACATACATATAGAAATACACGAACATATGCACACACGAATGAATGTGGAAATTTACATATATATTTATACTTATTTACAATATATGTATATGTATGCAAGTAAACATTCATATAAACTTGTATGTTACACACACACACATACACATGCACATATATATGTATATATCTGAAATAATTGATAATATAATCATGTGAGCATATCAGTGTATGTATGTTACATGTGTTTAATTGCAATAAAGTATGATCGCGTGTGCGTATGTATAATTTGCTATCAATCTTTATATATATTATGATTTACATTTTTAATAATGACTGAATAAATGCTGTTTGGCCATAACTGAGTGTGTGTTTCTCCATGTGTTCATATATAAAAATATATATGTGCATGAGTATGTATGAAAATGGCTGCACCAGATTTTATTTGATCACCAAGGTCAATTGATATTATATTTGGTTAATACCGAATAGATGATCATTTTAGAATCTGTGTCCATTGGACATAGGTCAGTTTTGGGTCATCTCTGGCTGTTGAAATAATTATCTGGTTGATAAGTTCAGTATGTTTGAAGAACCCTGTACAAAACACATCACTTTAGGAATAGAAAAATGAAGTCCTTTGTGCAGGTTACTTCTTCAGTAAAGGTGGTCTTTTTCATCTAAATAAAATTTTAGTGTTCTGCTATGAGCTGTGAA